>JAJJWW010013132.1:0-175197 GCA_023531295.1 Papaver armeniacum | reverse complement strand
ATTAGTTTGGTTGTTTTCCATATGGGTTATTTGAATCTACAAGAAAGCTATTTGGCTCCCTATTCTCCTCCCTACAATCTAAACCCCACATTAGGGGAATGGTGAACCCCACCAGAATCTGAATGTGGATCTCGATATGGATGTGAAGCGTAGATTATAGGGAGGTGGAGAATAGGGAGTCAAATAGCATTTCCGTTATTTGAAGTATGTTTTAGGAATACTCAATTCACTTTCAGTAGAAATAATAAAACCTTGTGTGTGTATCACGTGGGACTTAAATACGGATCATACCATATTTTCTTTAAAGGAAAAAAAAAAACCTATATTTTAAACGTGGGAACTTTTTTCTATATATACAAGTGGTTATTAAGTTAATTTTAAATTAAATTAGGTTAAGAGTAGGTTAATCATTTCCACGCTTTAGGACACCCCTTATAACTATAGGGAATGTGGCCTAGTAAGACCATGGTCCTCTCAAAAAAACCATGGTCCCCAAAAAATTCTTATATTAAATAGATAATTTCTAAACCCAATTACTTTGGATCTCCCAACCCAACGAGTTTAATCAGATGAAAACAAAAGATAGTTTCCAAAATAACGGACAAAATGTGCCTGAAGTGCATCACCGTCATGGCATCATATCTATGTCGATCAAAACGTGTCCAGTTACAAATAACACGTGGGCTGCCCATCTCACACAAGTAATAATGCACATTTATGAATGAAGAAAAAGTTAAAAATGAAAATTTGGTTTAATTTTACACAAAATTGGTCAAAAAGACCAAAATCAACAATTTCTGGGTGAAAAAGATACTTAGGTTTTGATACTGTTTAAATAGACAAAAATTAAAAGATATCTGTTTAAATGGACAAAAATTTAAAAAATAGGCAGATGTAACCAACTTCATCCCGTCCATTTTCAAATATTTTTTTCTTATATTTTATTTTGCCACGGATGCATCCAGTTTCATCCTTGCTATTTTTTAAGTATAACTGTATAAGCAAAGATGAAACCCAGTTTCATCCTTGCTATTTTTTTTTTTTGGCTATTTCACCCGTACTTTTTTTTACTCGTCCATTTGAACCGTGTTTTAAATTTTTTTGACAAAAATTTGGAGCCAAGTGATAAAATAAAAAGGACCACTTCTGTGGAAGTTACTCGCCTACAGAATGTTTGGCTCATCACTTTATTTAGCCGTACACTACTGCACATGGGAGTTGGGGAAAAACACATGCCTGTTGCATTTGTGTACGAACTGTAGTTAAACCACATAAAAATCGCTCACATAAATAAGGGATAGGCCCAGTGGCGGAACTGGAAAATGAAGTTAGGAGTGACTCCAAAACTTATTGGATTTTTGGGTGGCTTAAGCTTATGATTTAGCAATGAATTTTTTTTTATCAAACCGAATACCAGTGTAAAATTTTTAGTTTCTACATATTGATCCGCCCCTGGATTGGCCACGCTTTTCATGGAAAAACAGGGAGTCACTCGCTTAGAGCTTCTCCAATGGTATATGGATGTTTCCTATGTGACATCACTTTTAAGACATCCTCTAGGTATAAAATTCTAAATATTAGAAGAAAATAAATTTTATCTCCAACCCATAAAAGGTTGTATCCTTCTTTTACTTATTTGTAGGTATATAATTGGTTAAAATTATTTCTATTTTTGTTTTTAATGATTTTTACTAATAAAAGTGTGACCAGGATGGGAAGACATCCTCTGAGTGAATGTCTAAAACTAGAGGTTCACCTAGAGGATGTCTAATTTTTTTTTTGCCACATCATCCTCACATCAATGGGTTGGAGATGATTTTTTGTAAAAATGGTTGTGTGTCCTATGTGGATGTAGACTTTTCCTTCACACAAATTCTATTGAGAAGCTCTTACGCCGGCAACCTTAATGGTAAGGGATATCCCTAGGAGAAAGGCATCACTTAGCTAAACAACACGAAATTGGGTTTTCCGTGTAAATAGATGAGTTTTCGCTTTCTTTTCTCCCTTAAAATTTTTAAGGAGGAATATTTAAGAGCATGGACGGGCCTATGAGGGGCCAACTGAGGCTCCAACACATCCCTAGATTTAGCAAGATTTTTCTTTGGTAGAGGCATTTCCTTGATTTTGTAGTTAAATGGAGAGTAGCCCACAATAGCCTATGTTATCCAAGAAAATAGCAAGTGACCAAGCCCTTTAGCAAATAGGAACCCATAGTCATAGACTCTTGCCACGAGGAGTTAGAACACTAATTATGTGATTTTTCTGAAGAAATTTATCGTGCCCTTTGGTCGCTTGGTAATCACCTCCTTGATTAAGAGGTGAAACAAAGGAGATGTAATAGGTAAAAAAAAAAAAAAAAACTTGAGTAAATAAAAATAAAAGTTTTAGGGTAAATAAGTGAAAACCAAAAGTATTCGTCGAAGCACACCGAAACCGAGTTTCCGTAAAGTGAAAAAGTATATGCAAACCGAGTTTCCGTTTTATTTCCTTAATTACAATGTGGATGAGATGTGATCAACTCCTAAGTGTAGCTAAGGGACATCGCTACTCTAAAGGTGATATGGAACACCATTTCGCTACAATTAAGCTATAGCGAAGCGAATTCATTTACCATAATGCTTAGCCTTATGAGTTCGTTACAAGACGAAGGTTTTTATGTAGTTCCATATCACCATTCAACACGAACTTTTGTATTTATAGAGTTTGCTAGTAAACCATCATTTTCATATATAAACAGAGGTCTTTTTTGAGATTATATGGATTTTAAAAAACATCAAGATCAAAATTTAAATTACATCCAAGAGTACTTAAATCTCATAGTTTTAGAAACCTTCGTCTAGTAAGAGACTAAAAATAAACCATAAACCTTCCGTTAGACAGGGATGGGAAGATATATAGGCTTCGAATTAGTTTGGTTGTTATCTATGTGGGTTAATTATTTAAAGTCTGTTTTAGGACTCCCCAATTCACTTTCAGTAGAGATAGTAAAAGTGAAAATGGGTCATTTGTCCAAAAAAAATTTAAAACACGGTTCAAATGGACGAGTAAAAAAAAGTACAGGTGAAATAGCCAAAAAAAAAATAACAAGGATGAAACTGGATTCATCCTGGCTTATACTTAAAAAATAGCAAGGATGAAACTGATGCATCATGTGTAAAATAAAAATAAGAAAAAAATATTTGAAAATGGACAGGATGTAACCAGTTTCATCCTGTCCATTTTTAAATTTTTGTCCATTTAAACAGTATCTTTTTAATTTTTGGCTATTTAAACAATATCAAAACCTAAGTATCTTTTTCAACCAGGAATTGTTGATTTTGGTCTTTTTGACCAATTTTGTGATAGTAAAACCTAGTGTGTATCACGTGGGAGTAAAAACAGATCATACTGTATTTTAAACGTGGGGACTTTTTTCTATTTTTCTTTTGATCTTGATTATACATATTTTCTTTAAAATGGATCATACATATTTTCTTTAAAAAAAAAATATATATTTTAAACGTGGGGACTTTTTTCTATTTTTCTTTTGATCTTGATTATACATATTTTCTTTAAAAAAAAAAAAAAAAAACTATATTTTAAACGTGGGGACTTTTTTCTATTTTTGTTTTTCTACTGATTGGCTCTCAATACCGAATGGATAATTGTATGTGTTGTTTGGATGAGTTTTAGTGCTATAAATAGAGCTCCTACCGTCCCTTATAATCACCAAAACGAAAACAAGACAGAATACAAAGAAACTAGTGAGGTTTGAGTATTAGGATGAAGATTGCAATAACCAGCGGGAAGTCTCTCGTTGGTTCCTTCCTCATTGCCAATGCCATCATCATCGTTGCCTTGTCTGCCTTCATACGTAAGCTCTACTAGATAACTATTATGCATTATCTGTTCATTTCTTTCTGTTTTTTCTTTGTTATATTAGAAAATTGATTTTGGTGTGTTTAGTAGTCTTAATTGATTTTTAAAAAACAGTTGCTTTAGAGTAATCACGGTAAATACTAAACAAAAATGGCTTTTATAATAGCAAAAATGACGAAAACTTTAAATCCTCTCTTGGCAGAGACGGGATCAGCAGACAAAGGTGTACCACCATTCGAAAATATATGCCGTCGTGGGGACATTTACGAAGTGACAGGATATTGGAGCTGCGCCAGATGTTCAGAATGGTGTAGAAGTGAATGTAGGAGGATGGGAAGTTCATCCATTGCTCAACAAACGTGTACACCTTATTCATTAGGTACTTACACCGGATTTGAGTGTGTCTGCTGCTGCAATGACATCCGACCCCAGGAACTCATAATGCACCACCCTCTGTACCCCTTCCCCCAACTCGACCAAATTTTGGAAAAAATATGTGTACGGGTGGCCAGAAATATGTCGAGATCTTCCATAACAGTTCTAGTGATTGCGCTCTTAAATCTCTTTGCGAAAGGAAATGTACTGCAATAGGAGGTTCCAGTGTAAGGACCGAGTGTATGGGTAATGCTCATAATACAGGTGATGGAATTGCTAACGAATGGTATGAGCAGTGTTGCTGCGATATGCCACCCCCTCCACCACCACCCTCTCCTCCTCCTCCATCATCGCCACCACCACCACCCTCTCCTCCTCCTCCATCCCCATCCCCATCACCACCACCACCCTCGCCTCCTCCTCCATCCCCACCACCCTCTCCTCCTCCTCCATCCCCATCACCACCACCACCCTCGCCTCCTCCTCCATCCCCGTCACCACCACCACCACAACCCTCGCCACCTCCTCCATCCCCACCACCACCTCCAATATGTCCCGAATCATGTTGTCCAGCAGAGATTGAAGTCCCTGTACCAGGTCAAGAACCATGCAGGTACGGAATATTACCACGAGCACGGATGCCGTCCCTTCCACATGCTCCCGGTTCACTATCATTTGCAGCAATATAGTGAAATAATTATATGAGTTAGCTGCAGATGGATTATTAAGTAAGAAAACCAATGTGGTTTAGTTTCGAGTTATGTTGTTTCAAGTAATAATTATAAGCAATTAGCAGCTTTTACTTTCTCGCAGTGTTTATGTACTTTTATCGAGTTGCTTCAGTGAAATAAAAATGTTGTAATGTGAGAGCCAGGAGACTACATGGCTTGCTAGTTTTATTTAAAATGAAAGATTTGACCAAATTTAGTCTTACTATGGGTAGTGTGAAATCCTTAGAGCATCCACAGTCATCGACCAAAACTAAAAATTTGGTCGAAAACACAGACGCAGCGGAGAGGACTATCGAACAAAAATTAGACTAAAACCAAAAACCAAATCATATTTGGTCTTTGGTTTAGTTTTGGTCGGGCGCAGATTAAAGTTGCGCCTGATGGGCGTAACTCAAAGTTACGCCCGAATTAAAAAAAAAAAAAAAAATGGGACGCATTTTGGAGTTGCGCCTGATTGGGGCGTAACTCAAAGTTACGCCCCAACAAAAAAAAAATGGGATGGACTGTTTTTGTTGCGCCTGACTGGGGCGTAACTCAAAGTTACGCCCCAACAGTAAGAAAAAAAAAAAAAATGGGACGCATTTTGGAGTTGCGCCTGATTAGGGCGTAACTCAAAGTTGCGCCTGACCAAATTTTAGTCTCCCTCCACTGCGTTACAACACGGACTAAACCCAAATTTTGGTTTTTTTTTTTTGCTCTTTGCTCTTTGGTTATGGTCGCACCACCTGCAGCTTGCTCTTATTCACCCAAAACTCAATCTAAGTAGCAAAGAATTTTATTAAAAAAAAGTATTTACAGAAAAGCTACCAGAAGTAGCAAAGAAAAAACTGAAAAGCAAAAATAAAATATAAAATACAGGTAAATAGTTTCCCATGAATTATGAATTGAACTTCCAAAGTTCAAATGAACTCTTTCACCCGCAACTACAACCCATCTGAGTACCATAGACTTCACATCTATAATCAGGTCTATGTCAGTCTTAAAATTGTAAAAAGTCTCAAAACTTCTTCAGTTACGTTAACGCCAGATAACCCAAATGATTGCGGCTGGAATCAAACCCCAAATCAAATTACCGGAACTAGAGAAAAAATTGTTGTCCCATCCATGAGACAACATAGAGTTCGGAATGACCCAAGCCCAGTCATCACCAGGAGAAAGAGAATGCCAAATTTTGTAAGCAAATTCGCAGTGCAAAAACAGATGATTTTGAGTTTCTGACAGCAAAAATGTGCCGTTAATTTCTTTCTCAATCGGTTTTTGGTTTGTCGTAAAAAAATTATGACCTTTCCACGACTAACAATCTTCCATATACTTTCAAATGTTTTTAATAGCGGTAGACAATGGCTATAAAAGCCATCCAATCAAACAATCTTCCATATACTTTCAAATTTGTTCCACAAATTGGCCTGTTTCACATAATCCACATTCAATCAAACAATCTATGTTAGGTCACTAAAGTAGAAACAGATTGGGATGGAATTATCATTGTTGCTTTGTCTGAAGATTTAATTAAAATAGAACTCTGATTCTGATTCATCGGAGTGTAATAGTTCATGAAAAGCAATAAAGCTACAAATTCCATCACGTTCAAGAAAACTCCATACTTCGATTGTGTATTGCTCGCGATATCAAGAACATTACATCCAAGATTAGGACTGATTGATGATCGTCTTTTCTGGAATTATTGAGGACCTCAATTATATCACCAAGCCGAGCAATAATGGTGAAATGGAAAAGGTCGATTTGTTTAGCAGCGGTGGAAGAATAAAAGTCTTCTTTGGATAAATCTGAACATTATGTGTCTGTTTTTATTTTTGGATCGCTTAACAGGAAAAATGAGTCAAACAAAGTTTTGTATTTCTAAAAAGAGGACAGTTTTTTGTTTTACAGGTTGACGGAGGACAATTAATTTATTTTAAAGCAGGAATATGAGTTTTATATGTTGTAACCGCAAATGTCCAAATGTTGGATAATTTTTTTGGCAGGTTGACGAAGGTTGGATAATTCGATTTTAAAAAGATACGAGCGAAAGGATTTTGTTATTTTTTTCTAATTTATTTTGAATAGAAAATATGAGTTTTACATGGTTATAATATTTAATATTTCAATTTATTTTTTTGTTGGGACATTCATTTTTCTAATTGTTGAGAAACTAATTATGAGGGTTACCAATGCATATAGGCATAAGGGAAGGAGCTTACAAATGATTCATCCATCGAATATCTATGGCTGAGATGAGACTGGGATAATCAGATATAATGTTTGTCTCTGAAAATGTTATTTGGACATTCAAATCTCAAAAACCGTTTCTACTTTGTATTTGGTATTATTGATTATTATTGTTAACATTATAGTGTTCCGCTACTTAGTTAGCTTGATAATTTCAAAAAGACTTGTAATGCAGCATATGTATGTGGTTGTTACGTATCTCTGAAAGAATCAAGAGATAGCAGGTATTTACAAAAGTATTTGATAGGCTTTTGTTGCCCAAATCAAATGACTCTAAACCACAAAGTGCGTTTACAGTTAGAAAGAACGCTCCCTTATAGATTCAAGCAATCAGGCGGATGTGGTATACCCGTCTAAGTGGCTAATTGATTTGGAAGGGATAGACAAGAAAGTTATATTTCCTTGCGTATTCATAATAAAGTTCCTGATTTGGAATTGTAGCTATTTATGTTGATGGTACAAACATGATGTGTAATAAGAGACCTTAAAAGCTATTTAAAATCCTAATTTGAGATGAAAAATCTAGGGAAAGATCGATCGAATACAGAGCTTGTGGTATATTATTCCACCAGTTTTCATATGTCTAAAGTTGTCAGGCAATTTAACAAAGACATGCATCCTGATAGCACTCCCATGATTAGTCGAGGTTCAAATGTAAGTAAGTAACCATTTCGTCCAAAGGAAGATGATGCGTATGTGTTTGGAGATAAAATTCCCATATCTAACTACAATAGACGCATTGTTGTACTTAGTATAATAATGTACTCGATTAAATTTTACATCCTCAGAGAACTTGTTAGTTAGATATAGCTCCGTGCCAACGCAACGTCATTGGAATGGTATAGTGAATGTAATCATGTACTTAAAAGTAACCATTGACATAAAAAAAATTATCCCTGCAAGAAATAAAAAGGAATGCTAATGAAAGTGCAATCCAAAAGTTGTTGATTATGAAGGAACAATAATCTCTTCTCCAATGAAAGTAATCAGGGGGAGATATAATAGACTATTTTCTAAGTCATTACTAATATTCAGTTTCGAAAAATACATGACTAAAGAAACTGTCTGGAACAACTCTGAAAGTAATCAAGGGGAGATGCCGACACCAGGGATAGGATCCAAGGATACGATGTCGACATAGTTTACTTCGAAATTGAAGCTGTGTTGTACTCTTTTTCCCTTCGATCGAGAATATTTTTCCCAAAGGGTTTTGTCACTCGACAAGGTTTTTAGCGAGACAACACTAAAAACATCAAGTATGTTGAACGTTGCAGACATAAAGATCGCGTTGATATTACTGAAAATATCTGAATCAAAGAAATGAAACGCGATAGTCCGTTAAGCAATGTAACTTAAAGAATCAACAACAGGGTCTTATAAACATTCAAGTCACCAAAGTAATGTGTGATAAACTCCTTTTGATTTCATTAGACTAATGAAAATTGTTTGACATCAGGGGGAGCATCTAATGGTGTGTTGAAATATTTTCCTTTACCGAGGTTTCTTTTTCCTACCCGGTTTTGTTACTCGGCAAGGTTTTTAATGAGACAACAACAAACACCAGAAATGTAATTTCCTAGCTAAGGCTATTTTCTTTCGCATGCGGATTTTCTTCCTTATGAGTTATAAAGCAACTAGTCAACTTCAACGGAGCAAATTGATCATCGGCAAAAGATCACCTTTACTTGCATCTTTCACATTGTACTCTTTTCTCTTCGTCAAGGTTTTATCCCACTGGGTTTTCCTTACCAAGGTTTTAATGAATCAATGTATGCGAATCCAACTATGTTCTAAGTTTCCTTAATATTCTATTCTTTTTATTTAGTTTAGGTTTTGTCCCTCTGGTTTTCCCGATGAATTTTTAACGAGGCAATTAACTTAGACTCGTCAATCTATGAAGATCGTATTGCATGTGATGAACTACATGTAAAGTATGAGACAACATGTGAAGTACTACATGTGAAGAGTTGTACCAAGGTTTTATCCTACCGGGTTTTTCCTTGTAAAAGTTTTAATGAGGCAATGTACTTCGGCACAAGTCATCAAGGAGAACGACATTTGAAGGACTATAAGTGAAGCACTATGTATTAATTTTTGTTATTGAACCGCACAAGGGGGAGTGTTAAAGGGCCCTTGTCAATGGATGTGCGGTCCATATTTGGTGTCTTTTGGTTTTCCCCTCTCCATGTATACATATTTATTATATCCATGTAACCAATAGAATATATATCAATAGAATCCTTCTCCTTCTCTACTTTTTTGTGTTCTTCTTTATAATTTACTGCAAAAACGAATAATTTATATAACTCAACCACAATTCATGGTTAGAATTCTAAGATATGTGAGGAATATTATCGGGGATAATTATTAATCCTTACGACATATCAATGAAAGTGATATGTACATGAAATATTAGATGTAGATGATTTGAAATCGTCAAATGTGAAACTATGTGCGAAAGAGTGCGTTGGCCAGGAAATCGTTAAACAAAGGTTGATAGTAAGATCAACAATGGACTCTGGAGCTCTCCATAGTTGGAGAAAATGTAAGAGCACTTTGTAATTTCCTTGAATATATAATTGTGACGAAAGTATATGCATGTACAAAATAAATGTAATGTTTTGATCAAACAATATAATTATTTGGAAATAACACATAGTTTGAGATTATGGTACGGCTCGATAAATAAATCGACGACATAGCATCATAAAGCAATCGCTTTCAAATGCGCGCATCTAAAATAAATAATGTATGTGAATTGTATCAAGCCGGCAAATGATACGAATTCTAGAGAGCGTATAATTGCGTCGTCGAGGGAAATGGGATAGCCTATATATAGTAGTATTTATAGCAGACACCCAACCTAGCGATAGGAGATCCCATGGCTTAGTTTGACTAAGAAAAGTATGGCAGGATACTTTTAAATAGGATATCACCTATATAAGTGAGAATTGGGGCCGCTTCTATGATAACTATAAGGCTAAGTTAATCAGAGCACTCATGAAAAACCAACATCGTTCAGGGCCGAAATGAACACAACCGAGAACCGGATATGTAAGGAAATAAACTGTGATATCTATTGCATCGGTTTACATCATAAAGTTGGGTGGTTCAAGACATCGCGTTCACCGA
Source organism: Papaver armeniacum (assembly GCA_023531295.1). Classification (NCBI taxonomy): domain Eukaryota; kingdom Viridiplantae; phylum Streptophyta; class Magnoliopsida; order Ranunculales; family Papaveraceae; genus Papaver; species Papaver armeniacum. The sequence continues at coordinate 164,872 of JAJJWW010013132.1, read as the reverse complement.
ACAACTAGTAAACCCGGTAGGTATTCACTATGGATGATTCAAAGCCAAAAGCTATCTCTCCCGATGCAGTGATGTTCCGCGCTCAAACTCTTTCTAGTGTCTGCATTAAACTTGCATAGATTTCTATTCAATGTGGGGGATTGTTTGAATTTTGAATAGAAATATGAGTTAGTTAGTTAGTGTGAATGGATGTATCCACTGACTTAAACCTTTTCAATATGGTGTGTCTTATCCCAAGGGATGTGACTCTCCACTAAGGGTTGTGACTTTTCATGAAAGGATTTCTCCAAGAGTCACTTCTAAACCTATATAAACCCCACACATTCTCCATTGCAATATGTGTTTTTAGAGTTATAAAACTAGTACTAGAAATTTAGGAGTTTGCATGTGTCTTCAAGAGTTAAAAAAGAGTTTGTGCTACATCTATTCGCGTTCGATGTTCGGTGTTGTCGAAGTGCTGCGAAAAACATCGAGGTATTATTGAATGTTGGATACATATGTCGCTGAACCTGTAACAACATTATATACAGGGCATCAAATGTCTTAAGAAAAGAGATTACTCGCCTCAATACACCCAAGTAAGTTTGTTTAAGTTTTGTGATTGATCATCTTTTTCTATCCTTCTTTTCTTGTTTTGTTGTTGATATTACGAAACGTACTACATGTTACAAAGTTTTGTAACGAATCGATGAATATAATACACGAGTCGTATTATTGGAGAATCGGTAACGAAGATATATATCCAACAGGTAGGTGATCACTCTATGAAAACCAGTTTTTATTTTATTTTTCTTGGAGAAATTGACAAGGTACATTACTCGGTCTATAAAATGACACTGTTGACGGAGTATCTGAAGAGTTGAGATAAAATGAATTGTAAAGGTTGATCTAAATATTGCACTCATATCCTTGTCTCCGTCTTCCTTCTTCCCTAGAATCATTACATATCATTATCTTCTATGAACAAGTGGCAGACTAACTATTCTTTCCGTCCAAGTTATATAAGCCAAGAGGTCAAATAGTTTAGATTAAAGAAACTACATGGGTTTGATAAATATTCATTTGCTTTTTTAATATAGTATTCCTTACATGTGGAAAAAACTAAATCATAAAGGAAGAAAAACTACTTCCAATACCTGGATTGATTGGGGTATACCCAAACTTATTGGGGTATACCCAAATTTAAATGGACATGTGCCCTTACTAAGGGGAGGCCAAAATGTGGTAAAGTTACTTTAATACCCCTACACTAATTAACCTAAAACTAAACCTAAACTTAAAAACTAAAAACCGATTAATCTTCCTCTAATCCTTCTTCTCTAATCCCTCTCCTCTTCTCTTTCATTCCAAAACCTAAAATCAACCAAAATTTTCAATTTTGATTTTCTACAAAAATGGTTGATTCTAAACAATCCAAAGAAGAAGAGAGATTCAACTGGTAACATGAAAAGATCCAAATCGTAGGAAAAGGTAAGGGAAAGGTTGGAACGAGTAAACCCAAGAATGCAATCCTTGAAGATGCTTTGAAAAGAAACCTCTAAAGGCGAAAAGAAGATTGTAAGTGATTTATAAACTCAAACCCATTATTGTTTTGTTGTATATGATTGTTAGATTAGGTTAGAAATCGAAAATTTTGATTTTCAAATTTTTTTGCCGGCAAGGTCGATAGTTGAAAAACACGTCAACCATTGGTATTTTCAAAGAGCCGTCAGGGTCTCAGGATGAATAACCTGCCGACTTTTCATCAGAGCCATGGCGACGTTGGACAATAACCAGGGCCGGCAGGGTATAATAACCTATAATGCCGGATTATATTTGGCCTGGCGTGGTTTTTGACTTGTACCATGCCGGCGTTAGGCACGTAAACCTTAATTTCCTAAGTTATTAGTCGACATCTTTCATAAATAGGACCATTCCGACGTTTTATTCGTCGGCAGGTTGGTTGGTTAACACCTTCCCGACTCTACTGTAGTCGGCAGTGTTTAGTTTATCGGCCTTGCCGGCCAGTGGAAGAAGATCAACAGTGTTGTGTTGTTTGTTTTCATATATCTTATTTGTGCATTGTTTAGGTTCCCAGAGGAAACAAAAGAAGATCTACCTTGTCTTGTTAACAATGCAGAAGAGCTATTTGAATATTTGGACACAATTTATCCTAATTTAGAAGATCCTAAAGATGAAACTGAAGAGATTGCCCGTTTAGAAAGTTATGTTTGATGGGTAAGGAAAATCCAGGAAGAATTTCTAAGGTTTATGAATGAGCTCTAGCAATCCCCTCAACTATGAAGAATGCACATCATCAGAGGAGGAGGAAGAGGAGGTTGATCCAAGAACTTTTTTCAGGGCATGTGACTTTTCTGGAGTGAACCCCTATTACAATGAGGATGGTGACTACATAGGTCCAGTGAAGGGGAAGGGAAAAGAAAAAGCTGATGCTGGTGAAAAAGCTAGTGATGGGGAGGAAGATAACAACAATGAGAATGATCCTTGAATTTCTTAAACTTTATTATGTTTACTTGCTTTAGAAACTTTATTGTGGTTTGAACTATTACATTATGTTTTGAACTCTTAGATTGTGGTTTTAGACTTGTTTAAACTTATTTTAATTTTCGCTTTAGTTGCTTTAGAAGTTATTATTTTGTTTATGCAGTTTTAGACAAAGTACTGGAGGCCGGCTGGTATGAAGTCTCTACCTTGCCGACCGTACTTGAGACCGGCATGGTATGAAATCTATACCTTGCCGACCTAAATATTAGTTGCACCTTTTAGGTACAAAGTACAACCCATTGAATGCTCAACGGCTAGAAATTTCAAAATCAAGATATTAGGTATGTTGTTATTATAAAAGCATTCACAACTTCATCTTCAACCTTGCATAAAGAACGGAAGTTTCACCGCCAAATATTTGTAGTCTTTGTACACTAAGTGGCCATTTTGCAAGCGATTGTCCCTTTGAATGAAACAAATGCACTATTGAAGGTTGTAAGGGATTCTTATTTCTCATGAAAGTTGCAATAGGAGGTGTATATCAGCCGTATGCTTCAAAATGCACTTGTTGTGGGTTTTTCTATTGGATAGATGAGCGTGTAGCTCCGTATGAAGATGAAGTTGCTAAAATCAACCTTCTACCATGCACAGATCCATGTTACGACGGTAAGATGAAGCTAATTACCTCTCCTAAGAAATTATGTACCGGAAAAAGATACTATCTATGTCCCAAATGTGTTACGGTAATGTTTTTAACGTTTGTATGCTTTAATTAAGGTTTGTATCCGAATATATAGTCGGCATTTTCCTAATTTAGAAGCATGCAGGCGCCCTCATAGTCGGCATTATCCTATATTAAAAGCTTTCCGACGGTTGTTCTGTCGGCATGGATATTATAATACACCTTACCGGCTTTATAGAAAATAACATTCATGAACAATTTTTGAGGGAGTTCTTAGCCGGCATGGTTATCCTCAATAAAAATGCCGGCGCAATAAAAGCCGGCAACCTGGCAAAACCAGGACCTTGCCGGCTTAATAGAAAAAAAAAACATCCAGGAACAATCTTTTTAAGGGAGTTATTAGCCGGCATGGTAAATTTCATAAACATTGCCGGCGCTTTCTACGCAGGCATCTTGTCAAAAGCCAGACCTTGCCGGCCATATCAGGCAGCTTTTTCCTCGATCATCATGCATTGAGGCCTAGCCTGATCGAAATAATACCGTGCCGACCACGGGATAGCCGGTAGGTTTGCAATAAATATGATGCCGACCAAATGAGAATACACCCAAAAAAACACATCCATTTCATTCATTTGTAGCACTCCAAAGTACATTACACAAAACACGCATGCGATTACAAAAGTACTCCAAAAAGTACGAATGTTTTGTCTAGTACTCCATTGTACACTACACAAAAAGTCGCTTTATTCCCTAACCATAATCACTCCTCACTCAAATCTATTGGAGGGAGTTCATTCAAACCTATTGAACCTCCTTTAGTCAAATCTATGGAACATTCCATAGACTCATCTATAACATTCCAAAGGGCCATGTTGTCCTCATAAATTTTCATCCATTCCTTGCTCTTGTTGTTTGTGAACTTCTCCCACAAACTAAACCTACATAGAAGAGGTAATGGACATTCCTTATTGAGTTGTAGACCAATAAAATGATTTTTATCCACCAAAGCAATGAAAATTCTTCTATGCTTGAGTTGGTCCACGCAAACCGCATGTTTCGGTGCAAACTCTATAGATAGTCCCTCACTAAAAAAATGTACCACGCAATTCCAAGTATCCGCCAATAGATGGCCACACTCCGGCATTCTCAACCAATCCTCCCATTTGATCGGTGTGTTTCCTCCGGGCCTTTAACACTAGTTAGCAAACTTTTGAAAGTTGCTTCTTTCTCCTCCATGGAACCTTCTAGAATCATTGAGATATGGAACTCCTTGTCGTTTTCTAGTCGAGCGGCCATCTTCTTTCTAATGTATTGGCATTGGGTGAGATTCTCTTCAACCGCTCCACTTAGGTGTCCCAATTGTTGCGAGATAACGTGAAACCCACAATTTCCATCTTTCTAACATCGTCTTACCAATCACGAAATCTTGAATAATTGGAGGGAGTTGATTGCGATACTTTTGCAACACCGGTTGTACTACCTTCTTTGGACGACCTTTTTTCTTCGCAACATCTCCTTGGCTTGCTTGGCTCTCAAGAGGTAGAGTTCCATTTGTATTCAAGTTAAAGACGGTTGGTGTAGTTAAATTCTTCTTTGGATCGACCCCTTTTCTTTCCAACAAATTCCACGCTTTCTTGACTCTCAAGAGGTAGAGTGCCATTTGTATTCAAGTTAGAGACCGTTGGTGTAGTTGAATCTTTCCTTGGACGACCTCTTCTTTTAGCGGGCTCCTCCTTGTATTGTGCCTCGGTGTAAACATGTCCTGGGATGGATCGCACTTTGTACTCAAATGCTCTTTAATGTTTTCCTTTTGGATTGATCACTATTTCTACTTAAAAACTCTTTGATTTGTTCTCCTTCGGATTGATCTTGATCGCAATTTGTACTCAAAAACTCTTTGATTTGTTCTATTTCTTCCGCCTCGTCTTTTTTGGTAGTTGGTCTACCATTAGGATCTTGTTTCTCCTTGTTCTTCAAGTTCTTCCATAAAAGGGTAAAATATCGGCATCAACTTGTGCTTCATAGTTTGTTTGTCCAACCTATTCAACTTGGGGTACTTTTCGAGGATTATTCTCCCAAGTTCCATGTCGCCAAACTCTTCACCGGGATCTTCTCTTAGATCCTAGTTTGAAAGATAATTTCTTCCAATAAGGATCGATATCATCAAGAGGAATGGGAGTTTTATACCTACCAAGCATATGACGACATGGAAGTCCGATAGCCTTCATTATCCTACACTTACAAGGAGTGTTCGGGTCATCATACTTTTTATACTTTTTAAACAATGCGAGATGTTTCATCATGAAACGTATTGCCCAATGCGAGACGTTTCTATGTATACCAACAAGCAACCAATCATCCTCCTTAAACTCCTTCAACTTCCTAAGCTACTTTCTTGGAATTGTTTTTTTATCTTGTCGATATCATTATTAGTGTACTCATGGATAGCATGTTGCACCGTCACAATCCCATTTTGACTCGTGAAAAGTAGACCTTTTAGTCTCCCATGAGCTTGCTCTATCATACTTGTGGATTCAAGTTTGAAATGTTTATAGTCGTAAGTATAAGCATACACAAACCTCTCTTTGTGTGGCCTCAACCATTGTTTCTTGCAATATTCCGCTACTTTGGGGTAATTAGTCCCCTAATCATCCTCGAAATCCTTCAAGTTTAACTCATATCTTCCCACACTCATCGACCAAACCACCTTATCCCACGCTTTCATGAATAACCCAAACTTAATCTCACCTTCTTTCCATTCTTCATCTTCTTTCTCTTTCTCCTTCTCTCGCTCCTCTTTAGTTAGTTTGCTAAGACGTTCGTCTTCCTCTTTTTCACGTTTAGTTCCTTTCTTTGCTTTCGGTTTTTTGATATGACTTCTACAATTCTTTCTAAGATTGCATTGTATATGCCAAGTGCAAAGGAAATTTTGTGCATTGGGAAAGACTATCCTCACGGCGTTCATTATTGCTTGCTCATTGTCGGTGACTATAACCCCCGGAGTTTTGTCTTCGTGGTAGAGAAGCTTCAAAGTTTCCAATGCCCAAATATAACTATCATCCTTCTCACGATCCATAAAACACCATGCCACCGTGAACGATTGCTTATCCGAGGTTTGTCCTACAATGTTCAACAAAGGCATGTTGTACCTATTCGTCTTATAAGTACAATCCATGAACAAAACTTGGTAAAAGCAACGCGCCAATTGAATCATATCGGGATGCGCAAGAAAAATACGATCCACCTTCCCCTCCGATGACTCATGGTGTCTCACCATGTAGTTGTATTTGTGTATTAACCATTATGATTCTTCCATCACCTTTCTTCCATCCCATTCAATTCTTTTAATAGTTGCCTTGGCCGCATAAATTGTAGACAATGAAGAGAGGTTATGCGGTCGTCCCTCTTGAACTTACTTAGAGCTTACTTGGTTTAATTCCCCAACTTGTTCTTACTTGTTCGAACTCGTGCGGTTTCAACTTGGCAACTTGACAATGCCCAAAAGAGTTTCCTGATCTTTATGGTTATGCCAACCAACATCAACTCTACTCATTCTCCACATGTTGCTCTGTGATCTTTGTTCCTCCCAAAAATAATCTTGAATGGGCTTCCACACTTCTTTGACTTCGTCTTGTACACCCTAGTCGCTCTTCTTATCATACACATAACCCTTTCTCTTGTGACTTTCCTCCGCGATCCATAACACTCGCATACCATTTCAAACCGCGTAGATCTTTTTTGGGTGTTTTTCACTAGAACGCACATCTTCTCTTTGCTTTCTCAACAATCCAATTTACAAGCGTCATCTTTTTCCTTCCATTCCAAATCATTAGCATAATGTGAGGAAGTATCTGACCCCTAATTTTCTCGAGCTTGAGGCTGATCCGCCATAGGTACCAATGCCACAATCTACAAAACATCAAAAGTTTAGTTGATTTGTATTACCACTCCTGGCATGGTCGACATATAAAACAATGCCTAGCTAGAAAAGACCGGAACGTAATAGAATATAGTCATTGCCGACATGGAAACAAATTGGAAAGTTATGAAAACATGGCAATGCCGGCGTAAGCATTTTCAAGTAAAGGCTCCTGTGATTCAAAAAATGAAAGTCGGCAAGGTTAAAATTTTCTACACTACCGGCGTGGTACTGCTCATGAAAAGTCGGCACGTTGTGCAAAGTAGAAGCACGCCGGCTTTTGTGGCCAGCATGATCGACAAGCGTCGACCTTACCGACCCTGTACAGTAGAATTGAAAAAAAAAAAGCAAAATCGATCATTTGCATGGAAAAATCACAATCTTCACCACATAGGTTGTCTACCTGATTACTTTCAGCTCCATTCTCTTCTTCTTGCTCATTGGATTATTCGTTTGGCTCAATACATTCATCACTTCCATACCCATCATGAGTTTGAGGAAAGTAAAAGTGAGGGTCATGCATGTAATCCATTCGATCATGGATCGGTAGATCATCATACAAGTACTCATATGTAGGAGGAAAGTTAGAAGACTCCCCACTTCAAAATCGATTAGAATCACTCATCTCACTCATATCACAAATTTCACAAAAACCCTAACTTCCCCCCCAAATTTCCTCTACTCCTTCATACTAATTCTCTCTCTAAATGATTTCTAAAACTCAACTTATAACTAAATCAACTAACTAATCTAACTAATTTAACTAATCTAATCATTTTAGTTAAATTAGAGTTAATCATTGTGGGGGCATTTTAGCCATTTACAAAAATATAGGTTAAGGGGTAGCTTGACTTTACTTCAAATGACCCTATTTTATTTTATTGGGTATACCCCAATTAGTTTGGGTATACCCCAATCAAGCCAGGTTCCAATATCATTATACTATTTAGAAACATTTAATTAGTTTTTTATGATATTGCTATCGTAAATAAAAGTATATGCGGAATAAATAATTTTGGAATTAGAACTATGCCTAGATGGTCAAGTAAAAATCAAAACTCCGCCTATATAAGTTGAACGGGGGAGTAATAAAATAGCTCCACAGTTACGCATCACAAAACTGAAGGAAGAAATGATCTTAAAATAACTTTCCACGACTAAGGAAAAATGATGTTCCATTTTGTTACAAAATAGTTAGTTAGTAGTTTAGCATAGATGTTAGATCTGGTTCATATTCTAGGTGTTGATGTCAGTGGGTTAACCTTTATATATTTTATTATTTAGTAAGCAGGGTCGGAATTAGGATTTGAAACTAGGAGTGGTTTGGAAAAGTTATGCATATTTGTAATTTTCTACCTAGCTTGATATTTCATCTGTACTTGCATTAGAAAGGACTTAGCTTCACTACCTATTTTAATAAAATTCTAAGTATAAGGGTAGCATAAGTCAACCCAGGTCTGGCTGTAGATCGCCCCTATTGATAAGTATGATCAAATAATTTTATCAATGTATAATTTTATTTTAAGGGAATTATTATTACTCGTTAATAAAATGAAAACAAAAGATAATTTCTAAAATAACAAACGAAATGTGCCTCAAGTTCACCACAACATATCTATTTAAATCAAAAACATACAACATTGCTAATGGGGGTGCTAGATTAATGAGAAGAGTACCAAAATCCATATAAAATAATAGACTTTTTAGTTTATCATATATGAACTTTGGTACCCGCCCAAATAAACTGGTACCCATTAGCGGCCATGCAAAACATGTCCAATTAACAATAACGCGAGGGACGCAGCCATGTGCATTACTGACACGTATAAAATATAAATGAAAACAATTTTCTATGGTTGCAGACTCGGATCCAACAAAATTAGTAAAAAGTGAAAATTTAATTTTCATATTCAAATTTTACATGAGGTACAAAAGTTAGAGCCAATTGATAAAATAAGAAGGACCATTTTGTGGGAGCTAGTCGCCTACGGATGCTTACTAAATGTACCGCTCATCATTTTACTTAGCCGTACACTACCTCACATGGGAGTTGAGGGAAAAACACAAGCCTGCTGCATTTATGTACGAACCGTGGTTAAACCACATAAAAATTGCTCACATAAATAAGGGATGGGCTGCCTTTAATTTCCATGGAAAAATCGGGAGTCTCGCTTACGCCAATCACAATGGTAAGGGATATCCCTTCCCTTCGCTATCTCTTATCTATGCAAAAGTAACAACACAGAAATTGAGTTTTCGTGTAAATGGTGCAAAACAGAAACTCAGTTTTCTTTCTCTTTATTCTTTTAAATTTTTTATTGTGGAATATTTGTAAAGGTTAAAATATAATTAAGAGAAAAAAAAATGGAGACATAATAGGTAAAAAAAGGTTTTAGTAAATAAAAAAAGTGAGAAAGAGAAGTTTGAGGGTAAAAGAGGCAAAACCAGAAACGCATACCCAGTATCCATTGGAAAGCACACGGAAACTGAGTTCCGTTTTATTTCCTTCTGGGACATCAGATGCGATCAACTTTAAGAATAACCAACATATATCGTTACTCTAAAGCGACATGGACGACCACAATAGTTGGATTTCTCTACAGTAAGCTATAACAAACACTACAAGAAACTTAATATATTGCAGCACCCAATGATTATGGCCAAAACCCTTATTAGTGTCGCGAGAACCTATGTAGCAAGAAGTCTATTGCAGCACCCAATCTTTATTGGTGCAAAGAAGAGATTATACTTTTTGCCACACTCTTTTCATATTGTTGCTCTGACTATGTGGCAAAAGTTTTATTTTGGTGAAAGAAATTATAACTTTTAGCCACAAACTAAAAAGTACTTGTGGCTAGAAATTTGCTTTTGCAACACCTATATTGAAGGTGTGGCAATATATGATGTAGCAATAGCTATACTTTCTTGTAGTGAAAACGAAATCGCTTACCATAATGCTTGGCCTTATGGGTTTGTTATAAGAGGATGATTTTTATATAGTTTCATATCACCATTCAACAAAGGAAATTTGTATTTTTATAGAGTTCGCCGGTAAATCATCTTTTTTATATTTAAACAGAGGCCTTTTTGAGATTATATGGATTTGCAAAATATCAGGATCAAAGTTCAAATTACATCCAAAAGGCTAGTAAATAATAAACCCACAGAGAACATGTAACACTAAGAAAACTTCTAAGCCTATCTTGGTGTTTCCCCAAAGGAATGCTTTAATGTGGATGCAATTTGGGTATCTGAAAATATTCCTTCCAGTTTTGCTATAATTACAAGGAATGATGCAGGGTCTTTCACACGAGGAAGAGCAAGACATTAAACAGTTTCAAGTCCACCGGTAGCATAAGCAATAGGTTTTCTACATGCATTAGTTAGGGCAAAAGGAGAAGAAAATAAAGAACTTCAGTATTAAGGGAGACTTTGAAAGCTTATTCAACTATATTCAAGGAAAAAAATTGGACATTTCTTGGCGAAGTAAAGCTTTTTAGATGAAGCTAATATGATTGCATGACAATGTACCAACGTTTTGGGTTTTCATTTAATTTTGTTCATAGATCAGGAAATATGGCTGCTGATACTTTAGCTAAATTTGACAAAACATTTATTTCAGTTTTAAATTGGGAGACTACTCCTCCAACTTGTATTAGGCATAACTTATTATTAGATAAATCTAATACTGGGAGGGATAGCCAAACCTCTATATTATATGGCACTACTCATTTTGTATCCTGGACTCCTTTAGAGTCTAAGTTTTAATGAAATACCTTATTCACCAAAAAAATAAAAAGCGTATAATATTATTTGGAGAGAATTATTATTACTCGTTAATAAAATGAAAACAAAAGATTATTTCAAAAATAACAGACAAAATATGCCTGGAGTGCATCACCCACATATCTATTTACAAAAAAGAAAAGTATGCAACATTACTAACTGGGGAACATAAATGCTGTGCTGGTTATAGTGACGGAACAAAGGATGATCCGATTACGCGCGAACTTGTCAAGAGCTTGATATTTGACCAGATCGAACAAAATCCCAACAAGAAAGACAGGGATATTGTTAAAGAATTCAAAAGTGATTATGGGTTAGAATTGAGCTACGATCAGGCGCATGCCAGGAAAGAATTATGTTTGAAGGAATTGTACGGCGAGGACACTAAATCATACACCGACTTGGTTTGGTGGTGTGAAGCCGTGAAGAAACACGATCTAGGTAGTAGGGCTGATTTAGTTGTTGAAGGGGCCAAGTTAAGAGATTGTTCTTAGCCTTCGATGCTTGCATCTCGGGTTTCGAATATTGTCGTCCGGTATTGTTCTTGGATGCAACTTTCCTAACTAGAAATTTTGGGGGTTGTCTTATGGCGGCTACCGAGAAGAATGCGAATAATGGTAAGTATTCTATTTTTAGATTTCAACTTTTGATGTCAGATTATAAATTTGAATGAAATTCAGAAAAAAAAAAATTGTCAGATTATCACTGGATGAAACCAGTTTCATCCTTAATTTGTGGAGTCGTACTAAAAATGAAACTGGTTTCATTCTCGTACAATAGCGGGGCCACCGCTTAATATGATTTTTTCTTTTTGTGTTTGTTTTGTTTCTGTAGGAATATTTCCTCTGGCGTACGGTATCGTATCAGGTGAAACTATTGAGAATTGGCATGGGTTCTTAGAAAAATTAAAAACTACCTTGGGTCCTCGGTTAAATTAGTTTTGGTGCCCTCACCAGTAAACTGATACCTATCAACAACCATGAAAAACATGTCTGATTAGAAATAATGTGTGGGACACAACCATGTGCATCTCTCAAACATATAAATTAATTTATATTTATGAATGAAAATGATTTGCCATGGTTGGCTCGGATCAAACAAAATTCGTGAAAAATGGAAATTTAAGGTAGAAAAGAACCTCTGTCGAGGACATTAACTGGCATCACCTTATTAACTGGGGCAATCCTCATGGAAATCCAAGGAATTGGGTCAATCCTAACAGAAGGACAATGTTTCAATTTATCACTATTGACGGACAAATCGGTTGTCCTTTTGTATTTTCTTAAGTTTCATTATTTTTTTTCCATTTTTACCCCTTAACCATAGTTAATAAGCTAATCGTAGTTACTCCACAAATAGGGTTTGGAATATGGATAGGTTTGAAGACCCGAATCTTATGTTACCAAGATAATCTAATGAGTAAACTTGAACAAGATCCAAATCTTGTTAGAGATAGTAAAGAATCTATTGAATGGATGTTGAAAAATTTTCATGACTTGAAGAAATCAAGTTCCAGCTCTATTGGACTTTCAAGTAAGTTCCATTTTTTTTGTTCATTCAATCTTAAATAAGTGGGGTTTTAGTTTGTTTATGTATTTATCGACTTGGTTTGTTTTGGTATGATTAGGTTAAGGATTCTTAGTATGTATTAGAGGCAAAAGTGATCAACAAATGTAACTGTTAATACTTTCTTCACTGCATTGGAAGATGAATCCAGTAACTTCTCTGTCATTTCTTGATCAATTGTAAGAAAACTTTGTTTTAAGGATCTCTATCGGAAATTTATGCAAAGATGTGAACTTTTATATTCTCTAGAGTTTAAGGTGAATGAATTTCTAGAAATTTTACAGTGTTCACTTATTTTAGTAATCGTAATTTCTTATAGCTTTGTATGTACCTAAGTTCATTTTAAGTCATTGTCGCTGTATTGAGAAGTGCTATGCTCAATTGTGTTTTTTTGATCAGGCTTATTTTGTATAGCTCCATCCCCTCAAAGATCTCTTATTACGGTTACCTTTACTAATTTTATGTTGTTCATACTCATCCTACTCTTGACTAGGACATAATGCAACTGCTTAAATGTTGTGAATTGTGATGTCAACTTAGTTCTAACCTGATTTCTTTTCGTTTTCACTTTAAATTTATCTTGAATTGTATCTATTGCGTTCTTAACCAGTTGTAGCTTGAGTACCATATCTCCTCTAGTGTATATTTTGTAGTATGTTTTTTTCCTCTTTTAAAGAGTACGAATCATTAGTCTCTATAATTAGTTAAGTTTTAGAAGAATGCCACTATCCCAAATATGGTATAGGCTACATCTTCAGTTTAGAGGCATTTTGTATGAGAATGCATGAATAGAAAGCAACTGGTGTATATACCAAGTGACTAATCTTAGAGATGATATTTAAGGCCAGGGACCTGACTCTTTTGAAAGTGGCTAGTGACTGCAGTTCCCTTTTTGTTTATACACTCAACAAGTATAGAGTTCCCAGGTTTTGTTTTGATGTTTGCACTATGTTGGGTTATTTGTGTATCAGACTATCAGTGATGCCTCTTCTCCTCCAATGCGTCATTGTAAGCGTATGCCAGAATGTTATTCATGTGGGTGTCGACGGAACTGCATGTGCCACGGGGATCGATAGTACGACATGTCCCAAATAATGTACAAACGACTCAGCCTCGATAAATTTCTGAGAAAAATCAACGACTCCATTACCATTTTAATTTATGTGACCTTTATTATCGATTCCTTTTAGTTTATGTCCCCAGTATTGTAACTTCCGGTGTTCCGAGTATCAACTGACTCAATTACCCATTGTAATTTGTCTTGTCGTTATTATAAATTACCCATTTTTATTTATACGACCAACATCCAAGTGTACCCACTTTATTTTATGCGAGCTTTTCAAATGGGTTTCCAATTTATTTTATACAACCTTTTGAAAGAGGTACCCTATTTATTTTATGCGATCTCCTGAATATCAATATTCAAGTAAACCATAAAAAAAGGACCATTCATGATGGAGAAACTAGTGAGATTGGTGGAAATGCTAGAAGATTCTCATTAACCAAAGGAAAGATTACAAAGAGATTACAATTGTTATAAGTTTTTAATCCTGGTGTCCATAGACTCTATACTCTAGTATAAAATCTACAAAGACTCCGCAAATATACCAATGAGGTCACAGTGGCAACCGAGATCCCAATCACATTAACATACAATTATTTCACTGATTATCATACAATTATTTAAATTGTACAAACAACTCCGGTTCTTTCCAAATAAACTATTCCCGAAGTACTACTATGACTTACAAGAAAACGGTATGCAAGTATAAACTGCTTTTTCCCAAATCAAGTTACTCCGTTGACATTGTGTTTCATAATTTTATCCGTGTTTGTTGAAACAAAAACTATGTCCAACTCCAATAAAAACAAATATTACAATCTAGTACTTATAAGTGGTTGATTGCTTCTAAAATACATGAATCCCGAATATGTTGAAGATCTCTCGGTGGATTAAAATTCTTCAAAAGAGTGAACATGGTATCTTTGATCTTGAAGTAGCTTGATTGCAAGATCTGTAGCGGAAGATGGATTACTTTTACCAGTCTGCATCCCACTCCATTGATTTGCTTGTATATCATGCCACACTAGTTCACAAAAGAAAATCTTGGACATAAGAACAAAAGTGTATTTGAATTGTTTTGGATTAGCCACACATTTCTAAAACTTGGCAGCCAACAAAAGAAAAAACAAAAGACTTCACAAAAGATACATGAAGATTCTAGGCACTTGAAAAGCTGTTTTTATAAGGAAAATAAGAAATAGTCTCCAAATTGAAACATCAAGAGATAGGATGAAGCATTCTGCAATGAATTGCAAAGCTTTCCGTACAACCGTTAGTTATTTAAGCACTCAACACACACCCATACAACTTAAGTATCTTCCTTAGAATCAGAAAGCATGTTAACCCATATAATTTATACAATTTAAGTTTTCTTCGTAAAAGTAAATCTGCTCACTTGACTGTATCTATAGATGTGGCTACCTAGGGTTTGTAGACATTTAGTAATTAGAAAGTGGTGAGACTGACAAATGTTTACAATCACCAAAACCAGCATATGGGATGGCAAATTGACTTGGGGACATCGCCAAAACATAATGGGTGAAAAACACACACGAAACATCTTGATTTTCTAGAGTCCTTTACAACTTATATATGGGAATTGGTATCAGGAAAGTCTACGAATGCAAGCTTTACCCCAAAATGGTTGTTGTACCATTATATTTAGATAAGATACTCTACAATAACAGATTATTAGCTCCATAAAGTTCATAAAGTGTGATAATTTCATACTCGATCAGTATACCCAAAAAGTACACAAAATTTAGATTTTTAAATACTGATCCTAGTTTAACCTATGCAAATTAAAGATGTCTTTCAGTAACAAGATAGTTTATTGACGTAGGACAAAAAAAGATGAAATACAGTGTTCATCTACCCTTGACATGCAAGAAAATAAGGTCAACCCTATTTGATGTTATACTTGTTAATCTCAAAGCTCAGGTATCATGTTACTGTAGAAATACTGGAATCCCAACTACAGCTGAATCTGGGTACAAAGCTTATATGGGGTGCCTAATGTGAATCATATTATTTTGCTCTTTGGAAAGTTCAAAGCTTCCCAATTTAGAGCTTCAAATAATTTGTTGATATCAATTATTGAAAAAACATCAAGTAGATAGTGTTCCTAACAATCAGTATGAATACTTGGTGCTAGTAGTGTAACAAAAAACTCTTGTCGCTTGCCAACTAAGTGTATAAAATTTCTCAAATTAATCATACTCTTGTTCCGCTTTTGGACAGCCCAAATTAGTTACATAAGGATGAGAAGCAGATATATCAAAATTACAAAGGGTTCAAATATTGCTTTGTTAGATACAATGGTATATGTTTATCGCCGCAATGTTGTCACAATGGCAGTACACAATGTTGTGGCGTTGGTTATAATTGTTCTCCCTCAACAACTAATCCTACACTATCATAACAGAACAATGATAGTAGTCTTTCGGTGTCAACATCCGGTACTTATCACCCTATCCTACACATGCAAGCAATTCTACCAATGGAAACCCTCAGAGTAAATAATATAAAGGGAGATGCCACTTATCTATACCTGCGGCCTAACGTATTCATGACAAGATTTGTTCTTTATCGGACTAATAATCAAATTCAAGCCCTTAATTAGCTGCATTTACTAACTTAACTTCACAATGATACATTTCAAGCTAATCAGGTCACAATTTTTATGTCAAAATTATAATCATCAAACAAAAACCCGTTTTAAATCCCCATCATAAACTCAAAAAGAACCACAAAGATTGAAACTTTTAGGGAAAAAAAAAAAAAACTGAATGTGAAACTAGTTTTACATTGAGGTGGGTTATTATTGATTTATATACCTATCTTTTTAGGCTTGACATATAAATTTTTCGAAATCAAACTAAGATACAAGCTGCAACATGAACTTAATCTTACAAGATCCAAATTTTAAGATAAATAAGAAAACAAAGGAGCTTACTTGCAATGAGTAGCAACATCACCTGCCCCGTGGCTGAATACATCAAATCATCCCTTATAAACTTAACCTTTCCAAATTCTACATCCTGCATCTTAGACATTATAATTTCAAAATTGGAAATTTTGGGTACTCGAGGCGTTCGTCAAAATGGATTTCTGGTGTCTTCGTCTATTCCAGTTTCACGGTAACAGAGAGTTACATTTAGTTTCTCACACCATGTATGAAGAAAAAGTCCGCAGTAACATAGAGTTGCACCGGAAATTACAATAGAATTCCAGTTAATAGAAATGATTTCGCTGTTTACAAGCTTGGAACTCTCTGCTAGGTTTTTCACCCAACGAAAAAGAAGAGAAGAAAATGGATGGGCTAGGAAAGTTAGTGGGTATATCTTATTTACTTCACCCATACCTGGGTTAGTTAATTTAAAAGCTTAAGGGACCATAATGTCATTTCAAATCGATTTTGTGCCAACTAGCAGCACCCATTTGACTCTGTCCGTCAACTATAGTTGACTCAAAAGTTGTATGTCTATGAAGCAAAATAGAGACGTTTGGATTTCCATGAGGAACGCTCTATTAACTGCACATGGGTATTGGAGGAAAACAACGAAAATTCTAAACCAACCGTGAATTGGGACCATATTAAAACCATATTAAAACCGTTAAGACACATGGTGGATGTCATAAATTGAATCCCTGCAAATCTATTAACGGCGGGGCCCACCTTTATGAGTCTGAGCGGTTTTAAAATAGTCTAATTTGACGGCGGGGCCCACCTACAAATGCCAACTGTATTTATTGTATCACGTGGGACGTATAAACAAAGCGAAAATTCTCACAAATGCCAACTGTGTCTACACCGTTTTAAGCCGGTTCAACTTCTCGGTTTGTTTAGAACGACCATAAACAAAGATCCTACTGTACTATATATGTGTTGGTTGGATGAGTTTTAGTGCTATAAATAGAATGGTTGACTGAACAGTGGATTCCACAAAACAAATAATACTCGTACATTTACGAGTGCAAATCAAATCTGTTCACACCCTCTAACGAGTGTATATTTTACATATTTTTCTCGATTGGTTGATTATTTAACGGATGATCCCATTACCCCGCATGTTTAGAATCACGATCCTCGTTACATAACTCCCTAAATTAAATCAAGGGTAAAGATTAAAATGTGAAATATACACTCGTTAAGGAGTGTGCACGAATTCGCACTCGTACATTTACCATCACAAATGCCAACGGCATTTATGTGTATCACGTGGGACTTAGGCACAAGTAATAACATGAGTTACTCGCCTACGAATGCCTACCGAATGTTTGGCTCATCACTTTATTTAGCCGTACACCTGCACACGGGAGTTGGGGGTAAAACACATGCCTGTTGCATTTGTGTACGAACCGCGGTTAAACCAC
Organism: Papaver armeniacum; assembly: GCA_023531295.1. Classification (NCBI taxonomy): domain Eukaryota; kingdom Viridiplantae; phylum Streptophyta; class Magnoliopsida; order Ranunculales; family Papaveraceae; genus Papaver; species Papaver armeniacum. The sequence continues at coordinate 146,995 of JAJJWW010013132.1, read as the reverse complement.
GTACAATTGGCACACATAAATAAGGGATAGGCCACGTTTTCCATGGAAAAGCAGGGAGTCACGCACTAGGTCGGCGACCATAATGGTAAAGGGATATCCCTCATTTGAAGCATAGCGAAATACATCCAAAAAATATTTTATTATGGGAAAAGGCATCCCTTACCTAAACAACATGAAACTAAGTTTCCGTGTAAATTATGCAAAACTGGGACTCAGTTTTTCGTTTTCCTTTTTAAAATCTTTTTTTCTTTTTACCGTGATATACTTAAATAAGTTAAAATATAATTAAGAGCAGGACGGTCCTATGAGGGGATAACTGGGGCTCCAACCAATCCATAGATTTAACAAGAACTTTTTTTGGTATAGGCATTTCCTTGATTTTGTAGTTAGCCCAGTAGATAAATGGATAGTATCCCACATCAGCTTATGTTATCCTTGCAAATAGTAAGTGACCAAGTCCTTTAGTATATTATTTTTTTTGCAAAAAAGAAGGCAAAATTAAGAAAGAAGGCAAAATTATATATTAAGAAAGAAGGCAAAATTACAAAAAAGCACAAAGGCTAGCTACCAAGCAGGGGAAAAAAGGGAAAACTACAAAGGAAAAAACCCAAAATTACAACGAAAACAGACCATCGAACTATGGAGGATCAAATAAGAGAGTCTTCCAGTTTGAGATAACATCCTGAAGATAAAGATTAGTTGTTTTTGTCTTGACTGCAGCCCATTGGAAAGCGCTCACTTTAGCGTCGGTGATAACGTCGTCCAACCCTCTCTTCTTCCCATTGAAACAACGTGAATTCCTTTCCACCAAATGCTCCAACAGATGCTAGCAGAAAGCATTTCCACACCGATTTAGACAAGGAAGGACCTTTGTAGACAACCCAGCTTTTTAAACAAGCTTCAAATAAACTATTGAAAGAGGGCACTTGAATGTTAGCCTGAGCACAAAAGTAAGCCCAGATATGTTTAGAAAATAATCACTCCCAAATAAGATGAGAACTAGATTCCGGAACCATGTTACAAAGAGAGCACAAGGTTGGTGAAGGGTTGCCAACGAAAGAAACTATTGCACAGTTCCTTCGTTGTAGATTATCGATGGTTGGGAGCCTGTCTTGAACCAATTGCCATAGAAAATATCCTACCTTATGAGGCCAATAATTTGACCATATTTTCTTACGGGGAAAGAGACGGTAGAAGAGTCATTGGTATCCTTCAAATATGCGTACTTAATCAAACACCCTGCATTTGTCTCCCACCCAAACCACCCGTCCTCCACATCGTGAAGAAACACCACGACATCGTGCAATTGGAGAACAAGTGAGCTCAGATATTTCAGCATCATAAAGCCTTCTTATCTTGATTTTTAGATCCCAAAGAAAACCGAAAACGCCACTAGCATATTACGAGTGAAGGGAACAATTTTCACCGCCGAGAGACTTCATAAATTCTTGGAAAAGCCATGGACAAAGGACCTTGAGAACACCAATTGTCCTCCCAAAGTCGGATACTCTTACCATTTCCAATTTTGAATTGAGTGCACTTAAAGAAATCATCAGCAACCTTGGAAATATTTCTCCACAAACTGACTCCATGAGTGGCAGTAGGAATATTGGTTCTCCATCCCAAATCAGAACAACCATATTTCTCGAATATAATCTTGGCCCAAAGAGCATTTATTTCTTTGCCAAGCCTCCACCACCATTTCTTCATCAAGTCTTTGTTTATGGCGTTAATGTTACGAAGACCCAAGCCACCTCTGTCCAAAGGCTTACACAATTTGGAAAAGCCAACCCAATGAGTATTCTTTTTATCGGCTGAGTTGTGCCAAAGAAAGTCTTTGATGATTTTCTCTACTTTGTGAATCACAGAGATAGGAGCCATTAACAAAGAGAAATAATATATTGGTAAACTAAAAAGGACAATTCTAATTAAAGTGAACTTACCAGCTTTTGAAAGAGTACTTCATTTCCAAGTACCAAGTCTGGATTTGCAGTTATCTACTACTATATCCCATTTGGATTTAGATAGGGTTTGATCGCCAATTGGCAGACCGAGATATATAGAAGGAAAAGATTCACACTTGCATCCAAAAACAGCTGCCACAGAGTCCAGATTATCCACTTCACCAACAACAAAAAGGATGCTAATAATGTTTCTAGTATGGGTGTAGAGGGAGATATCGATGATCTCATTCGTCTACTTATCAAGTTGGCTATTCAAAAGCCTGAAGTTTTTAACTTCGAATGTAGGGAGGCAAATCCAGATGTTTAGTTTTCTATATTTCAGATTAGGTTTCTTTCTATCTGTTGTTTGTTATGTTCAAAATCATCTCATGGAATGTTAAAAACCTTAGGGATAGTAAGAGGAGGGCTATAATAGTTTTCCAATAAACTTTGCTTCCAAAATGTTGTGATTCTATTGTTAAACAAATTTGGGGGCCTAGCATCGCAGAATGTCTCGCTCTGGACTCTATTTGGAGGTCTGGTGGAATATTGGTTCTTTGGAACCCTAACAAAATTCAAAATGACAGATCATATTATAGGTACTTTTTCTGTAAATATTGGTTTCAAAAATTGCATTGACAATTTCAAATGGCTTTTGTCTGGAGTTTACGGTCCTTGCAGTGTTGTGGAAAGGCGCATGCTATGGAAGGAGCTGAGCTTGATGAATGATATTTGGTCGTGTCCTTGGTGTATTTGAGGATATTTCAATGTGGTTAGATATATGGCTGAAAGAAAGGGATGCATAAGAATCACCAGGGGGATGTAAGACTTTGAGAACTTCATCGATACTCATAATCTTATCGATATTCCAATCCAAGGTGCTAAATACACTTGGATCAGTAGTTCTTCGATTCATACTAAAAGCAAGTTAGATAGATTTCTTGTCAGTGAAAGCTGGGATGACCACTTCCATTCTACCTCTGTAAATGCGATGGCAAGGCCAAAGTCGGATCACAAGCCAAGTATTCTCAGTTGTAACATAGAAGATTAGTGAAAAAGCGGGGGTCTAACAACCACACCCAATATTTCGCTTAGCAATCTGTATGAACTAACCTTAATAATATTCCGAGAGTGAAAAACTCAATCAAAGAATAATACTAAAGAGTTTATCTCTTACTCAACACAATTAATGGTTAAACAGAAGCAAGTCCGTAAACCTGATTTTAGTGTGAAGTTCTTGAACCAAAATAATTTGTGTTAATCACAACCTATTCAATATCCACCGTGTATAAACCTATTTAAGCAAAAATCACTAAAGGAATATTTCAACACGGTATCCACTTGAAACATGGTTAGTTCTTACTGGTCTAACAATGTGAAAATAACAAAATCAATTATTCAAGATCAATCAAGTATTATCCAACAAACAAGGTTGGATTTAATAACTATGATTGATTAACGTACAACCTGTATTATTATAATTATATAAATAAAATATATTGCAGAAAAGAAATAACACAGACACCGTAAATTTTGTTAACGAGGAAACCACAAATGCGAAAAACCCTAGACCTAGTCCAAAATAAACACACACACGATTATAAGTTGTTACACCAATTTCCTACTACATATTCGGACTAGATGTAATAACTGCTTCAACACAAATAGAACTCCTAGCACAACACCGATTGTCTTTAGGAATTCTCCTCGCAAAACTTCTAGCAGAACCCAAGGCTCTCTTTAGAAGATACAACAACACGATTGATACGATTCGATATTTTGTTTGCACAAAATATCGGTTTGATTTCCCTTTAGATGTGAATCAATGTGTTGGAAATCTTGTGTTTTTTTTGAACAACTACCAAATAAAAAGTACTGAAATCAAAACAAACTTGTAGAATAGGGTTTTAACTTACAATTAGTATACGTACACACAAGGAGTCCGTGAACCTGATTTTCGTAAGTAAACTTGAGCGATTCCAAAGATCAATTTCCAAGTTAAGAAAACCCTAAAAAGTCTACAACAAGAACTACTAGAATAAATCTAGAGATTTCTTGTTTAAAACTTCTTAAGGATTTTTACGAGATACCTTAATCGAAGTTTTCTTTCAAGCTTCCGATTTCGACTAACAAGTGTTGGTATACGATCAGAAACTGAAATCTATCAAAACCTAGGGTTTATGATTAACAACTCTTGAATGGTTTTATATCAGAAGAGAAAACCTTAGAATAGACAAAAGGTGAAAAACCTAGATTACAAGTTGTATAATCAATCACGAAGATTAATCCAACTCGGCTGATCCCCAATACAAAGACTTTTATGTCACTCTTTTTCACGAAGAACAGAACACATGGAAAACAACCTTATGAGCTTACATCAATTTTCCAAAGGGGATAAAAAACGTGTAGCACTCACGAACCCTTTATTTATAGTGAAAGGTAGCTTGAAAGCTAAGCATAGCGATTTTCCTTTGTCAAGACTCTCTTAATTTTGGGAGTCTTTCCTAAGATACAACTCTTGCCAAAATAATTAATAAATAATTAATTAGGAAAATATTGTATATATGTGCATAAATGACAATAAATTAGGAAGGAATCACAAACACTTTAATATGGTAATCAAAGATGTTTGGAGTAATAGCTAACATGCGTAGATAAGGAAACATCACCAACTTAACCAAAAATGCCTTTTAGTCACGTAATTGGGACAAAGTTCGTGAACCGTTACAAGCAGTCCATGGATTGTTTCCTACTAACGAACTGTAACAGTTACAACAACACTTATAACTGTTACTTTAATAAATCACTCATAACTTCATCGTTATAACTCGGAATCGAGTGATTCTTGGCTCGTTGAATTCATAAGCTCATTAACTATAACATGAGACCCTTTACAGGGATAAAGGTTATTGTCACAAAAGTCTTGGCTCAAATAACCTCGAGTATATATACATAAATGTACATTTACCGTCACAGAATTTTTCCATAGAGTGAGCATATATCTCGATAGATTAGAAAGGTAGAATTGAACAAGAATCCAAATGAAATAAATCACATACCTTTGTTGATGAAGTACTTGTTGATTTCTTCTTGTAGTCTTCAATCTTCATCCTTTAAGGATAGCTTTGATTCTTCTTAGACCTAATCTAGTCCGAAACTATCTTTAATATGCTAAATCAAGAATGTATTTTGGAAACTAAAATTGACAACTAACTTGACATACCAACGCTAGTGGGTTCAACCGATCAGTGCTCTAACAATTGGCGCCCTCCCCCGTGGAGGTTCGAAGGTATGTGGTTGTTAGATGGCTCTATACTTGAGCTTATGGCTACTTGGTGGAATTCTTTCGATATAGTGGGTCCTCCAGGTTTCCAACCTGCTAAGAAATTCCAACTCTTAAAATCTAAACTGAGAGTTTGGAATAGGGATGTCCTTGGCAACATTAACAGAAAATTTGAAGGGGTTTTAGAGCAATTATACTAGCTGGATCAACTTGTGGACGATGGGTCCATCACATATGCTCAAATGGTTTCCGAAATCAAGTCAAAGTCAAGTTTGAAGACATTGCCGATATGCACGAGATGCATATAAGAGCAAAATCAAGAATTCAATGGCACCTTGATGGCGACAAAACTCTAAATTTTATCATCGTATTGCAAAGTCTAGAAGAAGGAGAAATACGTATGCACGATTACGTATTGATGGCACATGGGTTGAGGATAAAACCACTATCAAAAATAGTATAGTGGAACACTTCCACAATAGGTTCAAGCTTGGAGACGACACTAAGTTTTCTTTGGATAAACTGGGACTTAACTCCATCTCTGAATACGAGAATATTGCTTTGCAAAGAAACATTTCTGAGGAAGAAGTCATGTTAGCTCTCAAGTCTTTAGGCCAAGACAGGGCTCCGGGCCACGACGGATTGCATGTTAATGTAATTGTGAAGTGTTGGGGATTCATGAATCATGATATTATGAGGGTAATCAGTAACTTTCAAGATTCTGGTTTCCTTGATTGGAGGCTCAAGTCCACATTCATTTCTCTACTTCCTAAGAAAATGGTCGTGGAAGAGATAAAAGATCTTCGTCCAATAAGTCTCTCAAATACTATTTTTAAAGTTATTTCAAAAGTCTGACTGAGAGATTAAAATGTTGCTTCCTAAACTGATCTCAAGTTCTCAAAAAGCATTCATAAAAGGAAGACAAAGTTTGAATAGTATCTTAATAGCGAATGGGTGCTTAGATTCACGACTTAAATCCAAAAGTGTTGTCCTGATTTGCAAGATTGATCTCGAAAAAGCCTTTGCTAACATCAAATGGTCTTTCGTCGATGATGTTCTAAAAAAAATGGGGTTTGGGAGTATTTGGAGGATGTGGATAAGTGGTTGTATTCAGAAATTCCTTTCTCGGTGTTGGTTAATGGCAGTTCTTGTGGGAAATTCACTAGCGAGAAGGGTTTGCGCCAAGAAGACACGCTCTATCCATTTCTTTTTCTTCTCATTTCTGAGGTTCTTAATGTCATGATTTCCAGGTCTTTGGTTGCTGGAAAGTTGGGTGGCTTTAAAGTTAAAAGAAGAGGGTACCATTATTAGTCACCTGCAATTCACAGATGACACGCTGGTCTTCCTTGATGCCGATCTGGAGCAAGTCGATATCTAAAATATGTTTTATTATCCTTCGAATTTGTTTCGAGGCTTGTGCACTAATTTTAGCAAATGAAGCCCTTTAGTATATAGAACTGATAGTCATAGACTCTTGCCTCTTCATACCAGCAGTTGCGATGAAGAGTCAGAACACTAGTTATGTGATTTGTTCTGAAGCCATTTACTGCGCCCTTCGGTTGCTTGGTAATCATCCCTACTCAAGAAGAACTTTTGGGTATGTCTCTGATTAAGAGGGTAAAAAAGGAGATACAATAAGTAAAACACAAAGCTTTAGTAAATAAAAAAAAATGAAAAGGAGAAATTTTAGGGTAAAAGAGGGAAAACCAGAAACGAATACTCAGTATTCGTTCGAAAGCACACCGAAACTGAGTTTCCGTAAAGTGGAAAAACACATGCAAACTGAGTTTCCGTTTTATTTCCCTTAGTTACAAGGCGGATGAGATGTGATCAACTTCAAAATGTAGGTAAGGAATATCGCTACTCTAAAGGTTATGGGAGACTATAGTAGTTGGATTTACAATTAAGTTATAGCGAAGCGAAATCACTTACCATAATGCTTAGCCTTATGGGTTCGTTATAAGACGAAGGTTCATATATAAACAAAGGTCTCTTTTGAGATTATATGGATTTCAAGAACAACAAGATCAAAGTTCAAATTATGCCCAAAAGAGTACTTAAATCTCATAGTTTTAGAAACCTTCGTCTACTAAGAGACTAAAAATAAACCATAAACCTTCCATTAATCAGGGATGGGAAAAAACAGGCTTCGAATTAGTTTGTCTGTTTTCCATATGGGTTATTTGAACGGCAGTGCTATTTGGCTCCCTAATCTCCACCTCCCTATTCTCCTCCATACAATTTAAACCCCACATTAGGGGAATGGTGAACCCCACCTGAACCTGAATGCGGATCTCAATATCGATGTGAGGCGTAGATTATAAGGAGGTGAATAGGGAGGTGGAGAATAGGCAGCCAAATAGCATTTTCGTTATTTGAAGTCTGTTTTAGGAATACTCAATTCACTTTCAGTAGAAATAGTAAAACCTTGTGTGTGTATCACGTGGGAGTTAAAAACGGATCATACCATATTTTCTTTAAAAAAAAAAAAAAAAAAAGCTATATTTTAAACGTGGGGACTTTTTTCTATTTTTCTTTTTCTACTGATTGGCTCTCAATACCGAATGGATAATTGTAATGTGTTGTTTGGATGAGTTTTAGTGCTATAAATATAGCTCCTACCGTCCCTTATAATCACCAAAACGAAAACAAGACAGAATACAAAGAAACTAGTGAGGTTTGAGTATTAGGATGAAGATTGCAATAACCAGCGGGAAGTCTCTCGTTGGTTCCTTCCTCATTGCCAATGCCATTGTAATAGGTACAAATATTATTGTAGAGTCGGAAGCCTACTCTAGAAAGTAGTACATGGTTAGCCACAAGAAGTTAGCTCTCTCCCCCCTTGTTAGTGGAGATCAACTCCCCTTTATAGTCATCCTTTCTCCTTGGCCTTTATCTAATACCCATCCTTTTAGGAGTATTTACAGCATGCCCTTTCTTCCTTTCTAATCTTGACTCTTTAGTCTTTCCTCTTAGACTTATTATCTTGACTTTCTTCTAGATGACCCTCCCCACGTGACTTGTCTCGTGCTCGTGTTTACCGATAAAGGAGGGTGGGACGTTATGCGTAACTCCTTTTAGGATATGGGGAGACCAAATATCTTCCTTTGGTATTTTCCAGGTATCAACATTAAGTCCCCTGGCTGTTTGGGCAAGGCGTTAGTCTTCTCAACAGTCTATTGCTTCTCTCAGGCGGCCTTCCCTTAATACTTGCCTCTTGATCTTACAAGTTTCTCAGCTGGGCGTGTCCTCAGCTCATCGCCTAGGCATGATGTTTTCTTTCTCGGGTTCGCTTGTCTTCAAACACCTGTACTCTCTTTGTAAATTCCCTTGTCTTGACTTCCTCTTTGCAAGTCCCCTTGTCTCTTACACTCGCTTTATTCTCGGCGTCTGTTGGGCTTCCTCTCTTTCTGCAAGTCCCCTTGTGTGATGTATCTTAGACTTGCCTTCTTCTTGGCGTCTCTTGGGCTTATTTGCTCTCTTCCTGCAAGTCCCCTTGTGTGATGTGTCTTCGACTTGCCTTCTTCTTGGTGTCTCTTGGGCTTGTTTGTTCTCTTCCTGCAAGTCCCCTTGTGTGGTGTATCTTCGACTCAGGATCTATATTAGCGGAATGCATTACTTTGGCATGGTCTTTGAGAGGACTTGGACCCCCATTTGAGAACTTCATCAATACTCATAATCTTATCGATATTCCAGTCCAAGGTGCTAAATACACTTGGATCAGTAGTTCTTCGATTCATACTAAAAGCAAGTTAGATAGATTTCTTGTCAGTGAAAGCTGGGACGACCACTTCCATTCTACCTCTGTAAATGCGATGGCAACGCCAAAGTCGGATCACAAGCCAACTATTCTCAGTTGTAACATAAAATATTAGTGAAAAAGCGGGGGTCTAACAACCACACCCAATATTTCGCTTAGCAATCTGTATGAACTAACCTTAATAATATTCCGAGAGTGAAAAACTCAATCAAAGAATAATACTAAAGAGTTTATCTCTTACTCAACACAATCAATGGTTAAACAGAAGCAAGTCCGTAAACCTGATTTTAGTGTGAAGTTCTTGAACCAAAATCTTTTGTGTTAATCACAAGCTATTCAATATCCACCATGTATAAACCTATTTAAGCAAAAATCACTAAAGGAATATTTCAACACGGTATCCACTTGAAACATGGTTAGTTCTTACTGGTCTAACAATGTGAAAATAACAAAATCAATTATTCAAGATCAATCAAGTATTATCCAACAAATAAGGTTGGATTTAACAACTATGATTGATTAACGTACAACCTGTATTATTACAATTATATAAATAAAATATATTGCGGAAAAGAAATAACACAGACACCAGAAATTTTGTTAACGAGGAAACCACAAATGCAGAAAAACCCCGGGACCTAGTCCAGAATAAACACACACTGATTATAAGTTGTTACACCAATTTCCTACTACATATTCGGACTAGATGTAATAACTGCTTCAACACAAATAGAACTCCTAGCACAACACCGATTGTCTTTAGGAATTCTCCTCGTAAATCTTCTAGCAGAACCCAAGGCTCTCTTTAGAAGATACAACAACACGATTGATACGATTCGATATTTTGTTTGCACAAAATACCGGTTTGATTTCCCTTTAGATGTGAATCAATGTGTTGGAAATCTTGTGTTTTTTTTTGAACAACTACCAAATAAAAAGTAGTGAAATCAAAACAAACTTGTAGAATAGGGTTTTAACTTACAATTAGTATACGTACACACAAGGAGTCCGTGAACCTGATTTTCGTAAGTAAACTTGAGCGATTCCAAAGATCAATTTCCAAGTTAAGAAAACCTTAAAAATTCTACAACAAGAACTACTAGAATAAATCTAGAGATTTCTTGTTTAAAACTTCTTAAGGATTTTTACGAGATACCTTAATCGAAGTTTTCTTTCAAGCTTCCGATTTCGACTAACAAGTGTTGGTATACGATCAGAAACTGAAATCTATCAAAACCTAGGGTTTATGATCAACAACTCTTGAATGGTTTTATATCAGAAGAGAAAACCTTAGAATAGACAAAAGGTGAAAAACCTAGATTACAAGTTGTATAATCAATCACGAAGATTAATCCAACTCGGCTTTGTGATCCCCAATACAAAGACTTTTATGTCACTCTTTTTCACGAAGAACAGAACACATGGAAAACAACCTTATGAGCTTACATCAATTTTCCAAAGGGGATAAAAAACGTGTAGCACTCACCAACCCTTTATTTATCGTGAAAGGTAGCTTGAAAGCTAAGCATAGCTATTTTCCTTTTTCAAGACTCTCCTAATTTTGGGAGTCTTTCCTAAGATACAACTCTTGCCAAAATAATTAATTAGGCAAATATTGTATATATGTGAATAAATGACAATAAATTAGGAAGGAATCACAAACACTTTAATATGGTAATCAAAGATGTTTGGAGTAATAGCTAACATGCGTAGATAAGGAAACATCACCAACTTAACCAAAAATGCCTTTTAGTCACGTAATTGGGACCAAGTTCGTGAACCGTTACAAGCAGTCCATGGATTGTTTCCTACTAACGAACTGTAACAGTTACAACAACACTTATAACTGTTACTTTAATAAATCACTCATAACTTCATCGTTATAACTCGGAATCGAGTGATTCTTGGCTCGTTGAATTCATAAGCTCATTAAATATAACATGAGACCCTTTACAGGGATAAAGGTTATTGTCACAAAAGTCGTGGCTCAAATAACCTCGAGTATATATACATAAATGTACATTTACCGTCACAGGAATTGTTCCATAGAGTGAGCATATATCTCGATAGATTAGAAAGGTAGAATTGAACAAGAATCCAAATGAAATCAATCACATACCTTTATTGATGAAGTACTTGTTGATGTCTTCTTGTAGTCTTCAATCTTCATCCTTTAAGGATAGCTTTGATTCTTCTTAGACCTAATCTAGTCCGAAACTATCTTTAATATGCTAAATCAAGAATGTACTTTGGCAACTAAAATTGACAACTAACTTGACATACCAACGCTAGTGGGTTAAATTGATCAGTGCTCTAACAATTGGCGCCCTCCCCCGTGGAGGTTCGAAGGTATGTGGTTGTTAGATGGCTCTATACTTGAGCTTATGGCTACTTGGTGGAATTCTTTCGATATAGTGGGTCCTCCAGGTTTCCAACTTGCTAAGAAAGTCCAACTCTTAAAATCTAAACTGAGAGTTTGGAATAGGGATGTCCTTGGCAACATTAACAGAAAATTTGAAGGGGTTTTAGAGCAATTATACTTGCTGGATCAACTTGTGGACGATGGTTCCATCACATATGCTCAAATGGTTTCCAGAAATCAAGTCAAAGTCAAGTTTGAAGACATTGCTGATATGCAAGATATGCATATAAGAGCAAAATCAAGAATTCAATGGCACCTTGATGGCGAAAGAAACTCTAAATTTTATCATCGTATTGCAAAGTCTAGAAGAAGGAGAAATACGTATGCACGATTACGTATTGATGGCACATGGGTTGAGGATAAAACCACTATCAAAAATAGTATAGTTGAACACTTCCACAATAGGTTCAAGCTTGGAGACGACACTAAGTTTTCTTTGGATAAACTGGGACTTAACTCCATCTCTGAATACGAGAATATTGCTTTGCAAAGAAACATTTCTGAGGAAGAAGTCATGTTAGCTCTCAAGTCTTTAGGCCAAGACAGGGCTCCGGGCCACGACGGATTGCATGTTAATGTAATTGTGAAGTGTTGGGGATTCATGAATCATGATATTATGAGGGTAATCAGTAACTTTCAAGATTCTGGTTTCCTTGATTGGAGGCTCAAGTCCACATTCATTTCTCTACTTCCTAAGAAAATGGTCGTGGAAGGGATAAAAGATCTTCGTCCAATAAGTCTCTCAAATACTATTTTTAAAGTTATTTCAAAAGTCCTGGCTGAGAGATTAAAATGTTGCTTCCTAAACTGATCTCAAGTTCTCAAACAACATTCATAAAAGGACGACAAATTTTGAATAGTATCTTAATAGCGAATGGGTGCTTAGATTCACGACTTAAATCCAAAAGTGTTGTCCTGATTTGCAAGATTGATCTCGAAAAAGCCTTTGCTAACGTCAAATGGTCTTTCGTCGATGATGTTCTAAAACAAATGGGGTTTGGGAGTATTTGGAGGATGTGGATAAGTGGTTGTATTCAGAAATTCCTTTCTCGGTGTTGGTTAATGGCAGTTCTTGTGGGAAATTCACTAGCGAGAAGGGTTTGCGCCAAGAAGACCCTCTCTCTCCATTTCTTTTTATTCTCGTTTCTGAGGTTCTTAATGTCATGATTTCCAGGTCTTTGGTTGCTGGAAAGTTGGGTGGCATTAAAGTTAAAAGAAGAGGGTACCATTATTAGTCACCTGCAATTCACAGATGACACGCTGGTCTTCCTTGATGCCGATCTGGAGCAAGTCAGATATCTAAAATATGTTTTATTATCCTTCGAATTTGTTTCAGGCTTGTGCACTAATTTTAGCAAATGAAGCCCTTTAGTATATAGGAACTGATAGTCATAGACTCTTGCCTCTTCATACCAGCAGTTGCGATGAAGAGTCAGAACACTAGTTATGTGATTTGTTCTGAAGCCATTTACTGCGCCCTTCGGTTGCTTGGTAATCATCCCTACTCAAGAAGAACTTTTGGGTATGTCTCTGATTAAGAGGGTAAAAAAGGAGATACAATAAGTAAAACACAAAGCTTTAGTAAACAAAAAAAAATGAAAAGGAGAAATTTTAGGGTAAAAGAGGGAAAACCAGAAACGAATACTGAGTATTCGTTCGAAAGCACACCGAAACTGAGTTTCCATAAAGTGGAAAAACACATGCAAACTGAGTTTCCGTTTTATTTCCCTTAGTTACAAGGCGGATGAGATGTGATCAACTTCAAAATGTAGGTAAGGAATATCGCTACTCTAAAGGTTATGGGAGACTATAGTAGTTGGATTTACAATTAAGTTATAGCGAAGCGAAATCACTTACCATAATGCTTAGCCTTATGGTTTCGTTATAAGACGAAGGTTCATATATAAACAAAGGTCTCTTTTGAGATTATATGGATTTCAAGAACAACAAGATCAAAGTTCAAATTATGCCCAAAAGAGTACTTAAATCTCATAGTTTTAGAAACCTTCGTCTACTAAGAGACTAAAAATAAACCATAAACCTTCCATTAATCAGGGATGGGAAAAAACAGACTTCAATTAGTTTGTCTGTTTTCCATATGGGTTATTTGAACGGCAGTGCTATTTGGCTGCCTATTCTCCACCTCCCTATTCTCCTCCATACAATTTAAACCCCACATTAGGGGAATGGTGAACCCCACCTGAACCTGAATGCGGATCTCAATATCGATGTGAGGCGTAGATTATAAGGAGGTGAATAGGGAGGTGGAGAATAGGCAGCCAAATAGCATTTTCGTTATTTGAAGTCTGTTTTAGGAATACTCAATTCACTTTCAGTAGAAATAGTAAAACCTTGTGTGTGTATCACGTGGGAGTTAAAAACGGATCATACCATATTTTCTTTAAAAAAAAAAAAAAAAAAAAAAAGCTATATTTTAAACGTGGGGACTTTTTTCTATTTTTCTTTTTCTACTGATTGGCTCTCAATACCGAATGGATAATTGTAATGTGTTGTTTGGATGAGTTTTAGTGCTATAAATATAGCTCCTACCGTCCCTTATAATCACCAAAACGAAAAACAAGACGTAATACAAAGAAACTAGTGAGGTTTGAGTATTAGGATGAAGATTGCAATAACCAGCGGAAGTCTCTCGTTGGTTCCTTCCTCATTGCCAATGCCATTGTAATAGGTACAAATATTATTGTAGAGTCGGAAGCCTACTCTAGAAAGTAGTACATGGTTAGCCACAAGAAGTTAGCTCTCTCCACCTTGTTAGTGGAGATCAACTTCCCTTTTATAGTCATCCTTCTCCTTGGCCTTTATCTAATACCCATCCTTTTAGGAGTATTTACAGCATGCCCTTTCTTCCTTTCTAAGCTTGACTCTTTAGTCTTTCCTCTTAGACTTATTATCTTGACTTTCTTCTAGATGACCCTCCCCACGTGACTTGTCTGTGCTCGTGTTTACTGATAAAGGAGGGTGGGACGTTATGCAGAACTCCTTTAAGGATATGGGGAGACCAAATATCTTCCTTTGGTATTTTCCAGGTATCAACATTAAGTCCCCTGGCTGTTTGGGCAAGGCGTTAGTCTTCTCAACAGTCTATTGCTTCTCTCAGGCGGCCTTCCCTTAATACTTGCCTCTTGATCTTACAAGTTTCTCACTGGCGTGTCCTCAGCTCATCGCCTAGGCATGATGTTTTCTTTCTCGGGTTCGCTTGTCTTCAAACACCTGTACTCTCTTTGTAAATTCCCTTGTCTTGACTTCCTCTTTGCAAGTCCCCTTGTCTCTTACACTCGCTTTATGTCTAAAACTAGAGGTTCACCTAGAGGATGTCTAATTTTTTTTTTGCCACATCATCCTCACATCAATGGGTTGGAGATGATTTTTTGTAAAAATGGTTGTGTGTCCTATGTGGATGTAGACTTTTTCCTTCACACAAATTCTATTGGAGAAGCTCTTACGTCGGCAACCTTAATGGTAAGGGATATCCCTAGGAGAAAGGCATCACTTAGCTAAACAACACGAAATTGGGTTTTCCGTGTTCGCTTTCTTTTCTCCCTTAAAATTTTTAAGGAGGAATATTTAAGAGCATGGACGGGCCTATGAGGGGCCAACTGAGGCTCCAACACATCCCTAGATTTAGCAAGATTTTTCTTTGGTAGAGGCATTTCCTTGATTTTGTAGTTAAATGGAGAGTAGCCCACAATAGCCTATGTTATCCAAGAAAATAGCAAGTGACCAAGCCCTTTAGCAAATAGGAACCCATAGTCATAGACTCTTGCCACGAGGAGTTAGAACACTAATTATGTGATTTTTTCTGAAGAAATTTATCGTGCCCTTTGGTCGCTTGGTAATCACCTCCTTGATTAAGAGGTGAAACAAAGGAGATGTAATAGGTAAAAAAAAAAAAAAAAAAAAACTTGAGTAAATAAAAAACAAAAGTTTTAGGGTAAATAAGTGAAAACCAGAAAGTATTCGTTCGAAAGCACACCGAAACTGAGTTTCCGTAAAGTGAAAAAGTATATGCAAACTGAGTTTCCGTTTTATTTCCCTTAATTACAATGTGGATGAGATGTGATCAACTCCTAAGTGTAGCTAAGGGACATCGCTACTCTAAAGGTGATATGGAACACCATTTCGCTACAATTAAGCTATAGCGAAGCGAATTCATTTACCATAATGCTTAGCCTTATGAGTTCGTTACAAGACAAAGGTTTTTATGTAGTTCCATATCGCCAATCAACACGAACTTTTGTATTTATAGAGTTTGCTAGTAAATCATCATTTTCATATATAAACAGAGGTCTTTTTTGAGATTATATGGATTTTAAAAACATCAAGATCAAAATTTAAATTACATCCAGAAGAGTACTTAAATCTCATAGTTTTAGAAACCTTCGTCTAGTAAGAGACTAAAAATAAACCATAAACCTTCCATTAGACAGGGATGGGAAGAAATAGGCTTGGAATTAGTTTGGTTGTTATCCATGTGGGTTAATTATTTAAAGTCTGTTTTAGGACTACCCAATTCACTTTCATTAGAGATAGTAAAACCTAGTGTGTATCACGTGGGAGTAAAAACAGATCATACTATATTTTAAACGTGGGGACTTTTTTCTATTTTTCTTTTTGATCTTGATTATACATATTTTCTTTAAAAATGGATCATACATATTTTCTTTAAAAAAAAAATATATATTTTAAACGTGGGGACTTTTTTCTATTTTTCTTTTTGATCTTGATTATACATATTTTCTTTAAAAAAAAAAAAAAAAAAAAAAACTATATTTTAAACGTGGGGACTTTTTTCTATTTTTGTTTTTCTACTGATTGGCTCTCAATACCGAATGGATAATTGTATGTGTTGTTTGGATGAGTTTTAGTGCTATAAATAGAGCTCCTACCGTCCCTTATAATCACCAAAACGAAAACAAGACAGAATACAAAGAAACTAGTGAGGTTTGAGTATTAGGATGAAGATTGCAATAACCAGCGGGAAGTCTCTCGTTGGTTCCTTCCTCATTGCCAATGCCATCATCATCGTTGCCTTGTCTGCCTTCATACGTAAGCTCTACTAGATAACTATTATGCATTATCTGTTCATTTCTTTCTGTTTTTTCTTTGTTATATTAGAAAATTGATTTTGGTGTGTTTAGTAGTCTTAATTGATTTTTAAAAAACAGTTGCTTTAGAGTAATCACGGTAAATACTAAACAAAAATGGCTTTTATAATAGCAAAAATGACGAAAAACTTTAAATCCTCTCTTGGCAGAGACGGGATCAGCAGACAAAGGTGTACCACCATTCGAAAATATATGCCGTCGTGGGGACATTTACGAAGTGACAGGATATTGGAGCTGCGCCAGATGTTCAGAATGGTGTAGAAGTGAATGTAGGAGGATGGGAAGTTCATCCATTGCTCAACAAACGTGTACACCTTATTCATTAGGTACTTACACCGGATTTGAGTGTGTCTGCTGCTGCAATGACATCCGACCCCCAGGAACTCATAATGCACCACCCTCTGTACCCCTTCCCCCAACTCGACCAAATTTTGGAAAAAATATGTGTACGGGTGGCCAGAAATATGTCGAGATCTTCCATAACAGTTCTAGTGATTGCGCTCTTAAATCTCTTTGCGAAAGGAAATGTACTGCAATAGGAGGTTCCAGTGTAAGGACCGAGTGTATGGGTAATGCTCATAATACAGGTGATGGAATTGCTAACGAATGGTATGAGCAGTGTTGCTGCGATATGCCACCCCCTCCACCACCACCCTCTCCTCCTCCTCCATCATCGCCACCACCACCACCCTCTCCTCCTCCTCCATCCCCATCCCCACCACCACCCTCGCCTCCTCCTCCATCCCCACCACCCTCTCCTCCTCCTCCATCCCCATCACCACCACCACCCTCGCCTCCTCCTCCATCCCCGTCACCACCACCACCACAACCCTCGCCACCTCCTCCATCCCCACCACCACCTCCAATATGTCCCGAATCATGTTGTCCAGCAGAGATTGAAGTCCCTGTACCAGGTCAAGAACCATGCAGGTACGGAATATTACCACGAGCACGGATGCCGTCCCTTCCACATGCTCCCGGTTCACTATCATTTGCAGCAATATAGTGAAATAATTATATGAGTTAGCTGCAGATGGATTATTAAGTAAGAAAACCAATGTGGTTTAGTTTCGAGTTATGTTGTTTCAAGTAATAATTATAAGCAATTAGCAGCTTTTACTTTCTCGCAGTGTTTATGTACTTTTATCGAGTTGCTTCAGTGAAATAAAAATGTTGTAATGTGAGAGCCAGGAGACTACATGGCTTGCTAGTTTTATTTAAAATGAAAGATTTGACCAAATTTAGTCTTACTATGGGTAGTGTGAAATCCTTATTCACCCAAAACTCAATCTAAGTGTTGTTTATAAGGAAACCCCCTTGACTACACGCCTAACAATCTGCCGTATGAAATAAATAGAAGAAAAATGGCAATTGGTTTGCCGTTCAAAATTGAAAAGAAAACTGACAGCAAAAAATGTTTTTTATTTTTTGATCTAAAGAGAAGATTTTATTAAGAAAAAGAATTTACAGAAAAGCTACCAGAAGTAGCAAAGAAAAAACTGAAAAGCAAAAAAAATAAAAAATACATGTAAATAGTTTCCCATGAATTATGAATTGAACTTCCAAAGTTCAAATGAACTCTTTCACCCGCAACTACAGTCCATCTGAGTACCATAAACTTCACATCTATAATCAGGTCTATTTCAGTCTTAAAATTGTAAAAAGTCTCAAAACTTCTTCAATTACGTTAACGCCAGATAACCCAAATGATTGTGGCTAGAATCAAACCCCAAATCAAATTACCTGAACTAGAGAAGAAATTGTTGCCCCATCCATGAGACAACATAGAGTTACGAATGACCCAAGCCCAGTCATCACCAGGAGAAAGAGAATGCCAAATTTTGTAAGCAATTTTGCAGTGAAGAAACAGATGATTTTGATTTTCTGACAGCAAAAATGTGTCGTTAATTTCTTTTTCTCAATCGGTTTTTGGTTTGCCGTAAAAAATTATGATCTTTCCACGGCTAACAATATTCCATATACTTTCAAATGTTTTTAATAGCCGTAGACAACCGCTATAAAAGCCATCCATATGTTCCACAAATTCGCCTGTTTCACATTATCCACGTTCAATCAAACAATATATGTTAGGTCACTAAAGTAGAAAAAGATTGGGGTGGAACTATCATTGTTACTTTGTCTCAAGATTTAATTAAAATAAAACTCGATTCTCGATTCATCGGAGTGTAATAGTTCATATATGAAGAGCAATAAAGCTACAAATTCAATCATTTTGAAGAAAACTCCATACTTCTATTGTGTATTGCTCGCGATATCAAGAACATTACATCCAAGATTAAGACTGATTGATGATCTTCTTTGGGTAAATCAGAATAGTATGTGTCTTTTTTTTTTTGGCTCGCTTAACAGAAAAATGAGACGAAGGTGTTTGTGACTACTTTTCTATCTTGCCTATCGGAGATATAAATCTCAAGCCAATCTTACGATTGTACTCAATCACGATAGAAACAGCAAGATCAGATCACGCAATCACAGAGAAACTAGTTGGGTTTGGCTTCACAATCCCAATGAAGTCTTTAAGTTGTTAACCTACATGGTCTCGTGAGAAAACTAACGTTAAAGGAGAATCGTCGCTAGCTTATGCAACTAGTAACACACAGAAGTCTAGGGATTAGGTTTCCCAGTTGCTAGAGTTCTCTTTTATATAGTTTTCAAATCAGAGTTTGCAATCTAAGTTACCTTGGTAACAAAGCATTCAATATTCACTGTTAGTGTGAAATCCTTATTCACCCAAAACTCAATCTAAGTGTTGTTTATAAGGAAACCCCCTTGACTACACGCCTAACAATCTGCCGTATGAAATAAATAGAAGAAAAATGGCAATTGGTTTGCCGTTTAAAATTGAAAAGAAAACTGAAAATGTGGGTACAACAATCACACCCAACAATTTGTTTGACAATCTAGGAGGACTTACTCCAATATACTTTCTAGAAAATCAACTAGACAGTCAGACTCAGTCTAGAGAAAAGCATATACAAGAGTTTATATCTCTAACTCTTAATTCAATCTGCAATCAGCAAATTGAAATTTGTGAGCCCAATTGAATATAAGTGAAGTAACTTGAACGGTACCAAAGACCAATGTTCAAGGATCAATCAATTTCAATCAACAATAAAAGGTTGGATTTCCTAATTGATCGATACAACGCACAACCTGTGATATTTCAATTATATAACAAATATATGGCTAAAAAGAAATAACACAGACACCAGAATTTTGTTAACAAGGAAAATCGCAAATACAGAAAAACCCCGGGACCTAGTCCAGCTTTGAACACCACATTGTATTAAGCCGTTACAGACACTAGCCTACTACCAATGAACTTCGGACTGGACTGTAGTTGAACCCTAATCAATCTCACAGTGATTCAAGGTACAGTTGTGTTCCTTATGCCTCTGATCCCAGCAGGATACTACGCACTTGATTCCCTTAGCTGATCTCACCTACAACCAAGAGTTTCTACGACCCAAAGTTGAAGACTTGATAAACAAATCTGTCTCACACTTAAAAATCTATTGGAATAGATAAATTTGTCTCCCACAGAAATAACTACGAGTTTTGTTCCGTCTTTTGATAAATCAAGGTGAACAGGAACCAATTGATAAACCGGTCTTATATTCCCGAAGAACATCCTAGTATTATTAATCACCTCACAATAATCTTAATCGATTAACGAAACAAGATATTGTGGAATCACAAACGATGAGACGAAGGTGTTTGTGACTACTTTTCTATCTTGCCTATAAGAGATATAAATCTCAAGAAAATCTTACGATTGTACTAAATCACGATAGAAACAGCAAGATCAGATCACGCAACTACAGAGAAAATAGGTTGGTCTGGCTTCGCAATCCCAATGAAGTCTTTAAGTCGTTAACCTACATGGTCTCGTGAGAAACCTAAGGTTAAAGGAGAATCGTCTCTAGCTTATGCAACTAGTAACACACAGAAGTCTAGGGATTAGGTTTCCCAGTTGCTAGAGTTCTCTTTTATATAGTTTTCAAATGAAGCTAATATCTTTCAACCGTTAGATCGAACTTAGCTTTTTACACACAAATGAAATGTACCCTCATTTAGGTTTATGTAATCGTACCTAAACGTGTACACCATGTTGACTCAACAGTAGTTAACCGAAGTTAGACATATGATCACTCTCATATCAACCTTATTTATCTTAACCATAACTAGTTGAAATGACTCAAATGAAACTAGTTAAAGAGTTGTTCAATTGATATATTCTCATAGAAGTATACACGAATACAATTGAAGCTAAATCGGTTTGATTCACTTGAATCAATTCATGAACATTATAGCCACTGTTTGCAAAGATTGCATTCCTTATTATATAAAAGTTTAAGTTCATGTACACCACCGATTTTAGAACTTTAACCTTCAAGTATGCAAACGGGTACGCATACTTGAAATACCGGGACAAAGATTGGGTTTCGCTAGGACGCAAACGGGTACGCGTACTATAAGTTTTAATTTTATAGATACGTAATTTAGGATCGTTGAACTTCATGATAATCACACAATAAAATATGCAAGAATAGGTTTATACGAAATACCTGGGATCGCAAATCCATCATACGCCGATCATCTTTGGAGCAGCGGTAATACCTTGTGGAGTTCTCGGTTTCTCAGCTATATTCAACTATATTCAAGGAAAAAATTTAGACATTTCTTGGCGGAGTAAAGCTTTTAAGATGAAGCTAATAGGATTGCATGACAATGTACCAAATTTTTGGGTTTTCATTTCATTTTGTTCATAGATTAGGAAATGTGGCTGCTGATACTTTAGCTATTTGATTTGGAGGGGATAGACAAGAAAGTTATTTTTCTTGCGTATTCATAAGAAAGTTCCAGATTTGGAATTGTAGCTATTTATGTTGATGGTACAGACATGATGTGTACTCTTGATGTAATAAGAGACCTTAAAAGCGATTTAAAATCCGAATTTGAGATGAAAATCTAGGGAAAGCTCGATCGAATCTTGAGCTTGTGGTATATTATTCCACCGCGCCATATGTCTAAAGTTTTCGTGCAATTTAACAAAGACATGCATCCCGATAGCACTCCCATGATTAGTCGAGGTTCAAATGTAAGTAAGTAACCATTTCGTCCAAAGGAAGATGACGAAGATGTGTTGGGAGATAAAATTCCCATATCTAAGTACAATAGACGCATTGTTGTACTTAGTATAATAATGTACTCGATTAAATTTTACATCCTCAGAGAACTTGTTAGCATAGCTCCGCGCCAATGCAACGTCATTGGAATGGTATAGTGAATGTAATCATGTACTTAAAAGTAACCATTGACATAAATTTGTTTTATCCCTGCAAAGACATAAAAAGGAATGCTAACGAAAGTGCAATCCAAAAGTTGTTGATTATGAAGGAACAATAATCTCTTCTCCGACGAAAGTAATCAGGGGGAGATATAGTAGACTATTTTCTAAGTCATTACCAATATTCAGTTTCGAAAAATACATGACTAAAGAAACTGTCTGGAACAACTCTGAAAGTAATCAGGGGGAGATGCCGACATCAGAGGTAGGATCCAAGGATATGATGTCGACATATTTTACTTCGAAATTGAAGATGTGTTGTACTCTTTTTTCCCTTCGATCGAGAATAGTTTTTCCCAAAGAGTTTTGTCACTCGACAAGGTTATTAGCGAGACAACACTAAAAACATCAAGTATGTTGAACGTTGCAGACAATATCCCTCCCAAGGGACGCAGCCATGTGAACATATAAAATAGTAGACTTTTTAGTTTGTCATATATGAACTTTGATACCCGCCCAAATAAACTGGTACCCATTCGCGGCCATGCAAAACATGTCCAATTAAAAATAACGCGAGGGACGCAGCCATGTGCATTCCTGACACATGTAAAATATAAATGAAAACAATTTTCTATGGTTGCAGACTCGGATCCAACAAAATTTAAAAGTAAAAAGTGACACATGTAAAAAGTGAAAATTTAATTTTCACATTCAAACTTTAGATGAGGTACAAAGGTTAGAGCCAAGTGATAAAATAAGAAGGACCATTTTGTGGGAGCTACTCGCCTACGGATGCTTAATGAATGTACGACTCATCACTCTACTTAGCCGTACACTACTTCACATGGGAGTTGAGGGAAAAACACAAGCCCCGCTGCATTTATATACGAACCGTGGAAACCACATAAAAATTGCTCACATAAATAAGCCGTACACTACCTCACATGGGAGTTGAGGGAAAAACTCAAGCCTGTTGCATTTATGTACGAACCGTGGTTAAACCACATAAAAATTGCTCACATAAATAAGGGCCGGGCTGCCTTTAATTTCCAAGGAAAAACGGGGAGTCTCGCTTAAGCCAATCACAATGGTAAGGGATATCCCTTCGCTATCTCTTATCTATGCGAAAGTAAACAACATAGATACTGAGTTTTCGTGTAAATGGTGCAAAACAGAAACTCAGTTTTCTTTCTCTTTATTCTTCAAAATTTTTTATTGTGGAATATTTGTATAGGTTAAAATATAATTAAGAGAAAAAAAAAATGAACTTTTAATTGGGGGATATAAAAAGTAATTGGGGGATATAGATTACTTCTCCCAACCCATGGTGTGTGTTAAGGGGTGATTTTTGGGTATGAAAATACTAAAATACCCTTTTGGTTAATTAAAAAACATTATGAAAAGACCATACTACCCTCTCTACTAAAACAATAAAATCAAAAAACCAAAACATATATCCCCATTTGTATTTCAGTACCGGCACTGTTAGTGAATTTGTTTCTGAAAAAAAAATTTCATTGTTCTTCATCGTTCTTCGTCGATTAATCGTCGATTCAAAAATTTATTCGTCGATTAACCAACCCGAATCATTAACAATGCCTCCAAGAAAGAAACAAAATGCCCAATAGAACTCAACATCATCGATTGCTCAACAAAAACAGGCGGAAAGACTTGCTAAGATTGCTCAAGAGCAAGAACACGAAGAAGCAACGTTATCTGACGATCAACTACACAAATATATGGCTTCGTGAGAAGGTAAGTCATTTAAAACTACTTTTAGGTGTTTAAATCGATCTATGGCAATGGGTTCAGGTTAGAATCGCGAACCCTAACTCAAACAACAGAGTTTCGAGAGTACCTACATTGAAATTTATATGAATACAAGGCTTAGGTTTATGAGTTCCCGCATTCAATCTAGGATAAATACAAGGCTTGTTTACAACCCTAATAACCAGAGACTGAATTTTCACTACCGCATTCAATCTAGGATGAATACAAAGGCTAGGTTTTATAGTACCGGCAGAGTTTGATAATAATTCGTGTGTGCCGGTAGTGGACTAAAAACATACAGGAGAGTTTATCAATTTGCCACCAGTACCGGCATTAATTTTTGGATTCATTACATGCCGGTGTGAAGTACCGGCATTCGTTTCTAATATTTCGAGCATGCCGGTAGTACTATTAAAACATCCAGGAGAGTTTATTAATTTGTCACTAGTACCGACATAGATTTTTGGTTTCTTTACATGCCGGTTATTTGTACCGGAGTTCTTTTTTAATAATTCGAGAATGCCGGTAGTGGACTTAAAACATACAGAACATTGTCAACAATGCCTAAGATAGATTTTAGGTTTCATTTGTATGCCGGTAGTTGGTACCGCACTATCGACGATCAATTTGTACTGCGAACATTGTACCGCGTGGTCTAGTTTAAAGTATTCAATGCCGGTACTAAACCGAAGGTGAGTTGTCTTATATTCATTGCTTTCCGTGTGCTTACGATATAAGTCAAAAGCAAAGGAAGCCAACAAAAGAAAAAATAAAGATGTTGTCACTAAGAGAAGAAGGAGGGACGGTCTTGATACTCCTCGCCCCCGCCTCCTCGAGGGAAAGATGAAGGTCGTAAGATACGTTTGGGGGCTGGTACAAGAGGGATAATTTGGGAGAGTGGTAGTGACCGTAGTCGACTTGCAAATCGTGAGCAAGGATGATCAAGATGAACCCGATGAAGAGGAAAGTCAATTAGCAAGCCAAAGCGAAGTTGGTGGCCCAAGTCAACAACCAACACAAGGCAATGGCAAGAAGGGGAAGGGCAACGTCAAAGTGAAAGTTAAGGTTTCTCACCTTCCTCACATTGATGACATGATTCCCGACCTTGATCGTGGTAGAATTTGGGGCGAAGCTCCGAACCGAAAATACTATTTGGATACAAGGACTCGTGGGCTCGTACTATCTATCAAACCTATGTAAGCATTTTCTATCTTGTACATATGTATTGTTGTGTATTTATGTAAAATCTCTTAATTGTATTGTCTCTCCTAATTGTAGGATCATAAGAAGGTCATGCGTGTTTGCCGAAACCAAGCCGCGGATGGTTGGGACTTGTCCGAGGAATGTGAAGAGGTCCAAACAATAGTAAAGGATTCTGGTCTATATGCTTTGGTTGAAAATTATGTGAAGCCCGATTCTCATTATCACAATTGCTTCGTCGAAAGGTATCATGGTGAAACCGATACCATGCACTTCCATTTTGGGGAGATGACCTTCATCCCTGAAGATGCTCAGAACATTCTAGGCTTGAATGTTATCGGCAAATCAATTGCAGAAAGAGTTGAGTCTCTAGACCTAGAATGGTCGAAGTTGCACGGTCTGACTAACAAGCTATTTGGTTGGGACTACAAAACTTCTGTGGAGAGCTTTTATGAATCCACGTCTGGTAAGACAAAGAAAATCAAGTTGACGCTGCTTAAGAAGAATTTTGAAAAGACAAAGAAAAGAAGTTTGGAGGATGGATGGGACCCTAAACAAATTCGTTATACCGCCGTTTACCTTTTTGTACATCTTGGGCACTAGGGTATTCCCGACACCAATGGCAACGGGGTTAGTGCGAACTACCTTCGCATACTTGGATCCGTTGGAAGATGTCTATGGATATTCTTGGGGCACCGCGGTAATGGCACATTTGATGATGGAGATGAGAAGGGCCTCTAAGGCTAAAACCAACCAATTTGTCTGAATTTCACTCTCCGCAGTAAATTTGTTCTTAAACTTATGTTATTGTGTATATTGTTCATATGTACTCTTATCGTGAACTTAGAAACAAAACTTATTGCTTCACATTGGAATAGGTGTGGGCTTATGAACACTTCCCAACCTTGTTCAAGGCCTACCCCTCCTTGAATATCATAGATCTTCCAGAACCCGATACGCCTCTAGCTAAGAGATACAAGTTCAACAGTACTCCAAAGCCCGGTAACATGGGTCGACTGATCGATATGAGAATGGCTTTGGACGCAATTAGTACCAAAGATGTTGTGTTCGACCCTTACAAGGAGGCTAGAGGAAACCGGCAGGTTTTGAGGTTTGGTAACGTTGCATTTTACCATGGGTCGTTGTTCCACCCAAAAGGATACGTTATGGCTAATCCTACGCGTGTGATGCGTCAACTTGGATATAAGCAATTAGAACTTTTCCAGACGGCCTCTTTTCAATGTTTTGATCTCGACCTTTCTCGGTGTTATTCAACTCCAATCGGTTGCATGTAGAGTATGTTCAAACCGACCCAACAGATTGAGGATAGGAACCACGTCGTTTGGTAGATATTTGTCGATGGGAAAAGTTGGAGATTGCTGAAAATCGGTGATGAAGTTGATGCCGATTACATGGAAGAGTACCTGGAATGGTCACATCCTTATGTCGTCCGCCCGGATGACGTCCAAGTTCCTCCCCGTAAAACCCTCCGGTTCCAACTCCAAAGACAGGCACCACCTACGATGACCCAACTTAATAACACCGTTGGATTGCTTGTAAGTATTGTTAATTACTTCGTCGTTTTATGTGTTTGTTATATTAAACTAGCGGCGTAGGCTTGGCAAGTTAAAGAAGATGTTGGGTTGCAAGTACCAGGAAGGAGAGGTGCTGTCCCTTGAAGAAATGAAGGAATTCGAGGAAAAGCTTGATAGAATTGAAGAAACCGACCCTAGTGCAAAAGCTTTGTTCGGGGAAACTAAGTACAAACCGTCCCAAAAGAAGCAAAAGACCCAGTGATTTAACTCTTTAGTTGTGTTTCTTTTTTTGGATGGTGGTTGTCACGTCTTGAACAATTCCGAACTTGTTTTCGTTTGTACCTCGTATTAAACTCTTTAGTCTTGTAGGTGCAATCCATCAAAAGAACACCATAACATGTATTTGCCAACTGTGAAAGCAACGGATGCAAAATGAATATTTGAAGGGGCTTGTTGTCGGGCCCTCCTTTAATGATACGCGTGTAGTTGTGATCCCAAGCTATCTTCTCAAATTCTTGCATAACGGACCTCCCTTCCCATTCCACCCTTCTAATAGTTGCTTGTGCACTATAAATTGTACGTAGAGAAGACACGTTAGTCTCGTCCTTTTCCTTGAAGCCTCTGAGAATTTGTCTCGGTTTGATAAATGCTTTGGTCAATCTCTTTACATCCTCGAACTCGTCAGGTTTTAGCTTCAGAACTAAGGAGTGACCAACAAAATCTTTCGGATCCCGATGGTTATGACAGCCACACAAAACCTCACAAATCCCAATTGTTCATGTCATTTAAACCGAATACAAGCTTAAAAGGGCAATCATTCTTCCTCGTACGAGTCTTGTATACCCTATTAGTCTTCTTTGGATATACATAATCCTTTCTCTTGTGGATATTCTTCTCCTTGTATTTCCCACTTCTCTCGCAAGCCATCTCAAAACGCCTATTCGAACCTTCGGTGTTCCTCACCAACACACACATGTTCTTAAGAGCCGTCTCTTTAGCCCAAGCGATTGCTTCCTTTTCGATCGCTTATTCCCTACATAAGAACAATTTCGCATTCATTAGAAGGTTCACTACTAGCAATCCATTAGTAATGTTCAAGATACTAGGTGAAAAGTATTATTTGGTCACATACCGGAGGGATTTTATAGTATTCCGACGTATCTCGATAAAGCGGATTTGCATTTGTTGGATCAATATATGGCACCACCTAAGGATCGAATGAAAATTAGTTCCAAACAACATTAAAACACTATGCCGAAACCCGTACCGGCATGCTCGACAATTGTTCCTAATAGTCTAAGTTTACCAAAACGGAAGACCAAATTTGAAACCTATTCCGGATATGTGTTTCGTAAGACTACAACGCCTAAGCAAGGATGCCGGCATTATCGTAACATATTGTTCCAAGCCGGTACACAATTCCGGCATTGAAAAATAATCGATATTGAATGCCGGAATTTAGCTTTGGAAAACATTTATTCCTGCATGTTTTTTTGTAGGTACCGGCATTGAAAAGTTGTAACTTAACAACGCCGGTTTTGCTGCCGGCATTATCGATAGTGATGGTACCACGCCGGTACTAAATTCCGGCGTTAATGTTTATTAAGTTTCAATGCCGGTTTTTGGTTTGGGATGGAATTGTTTCCTGTATGTTTTTCATTCAATACCGGCATGGTAGACGATCAATGAAACCATGCCGGTTGAATATTCCGTAGTATATTCCTTGTTAGGTAAAAAGGTTAACTCTGTACCGGCATAGTTTTTTGGTAGAATTCTATGCCGGTTGATAATTCAAATTGGGGGATATAAGTGTACCGGCATGGTCGTAGTATGAATACTATGCCGGTACCCTTGAATACCTAAGATGGTATTCATACAACTACCATGCCGGCATCGAGGTTTTTCAGTTGAAAAAATGGCGGGTTTAAAGAAAAAATTGGATTTTTCGACATCTTAGTAGCTTTGCTGTGTATTGGGGATGCTAGTATGTTGTGCAAGTTTACTTTCTTGTGTTGGTTCTTCATGAAACTCTCCATACTCGTCAAAATCATCATTCAAGGGTGTTGGCTCAACAATGAGTTGCAATTGAGAGTTGTTGTCGTTAGCTGAAGATTCAAGAGATGCTCCTTGTTGTAGTTGAGCTAAAGATTCGGCAGCAGCAATCCTCTCTTCACAATCATCCTCCATTTTCCACAAAAAATTTCTCTCTCAAAATATTTTTCCCTCCTTCTACTCTCACCTCACTCACCCAAAAACAAATAAAACACATACTAATCAATTATAAAAAATCTTAAGATTTTTACTAATTATTATTAACCACTAAACCTGATTAGTGAGGGGTAAATTAGGATTTAAAAAAATACTTAGATAAGGGGTGACCCCGAATTGATATCTGGATCCAGTTTTTGTCCTTTTCTTGTATCCCCCAATTACTTTTTATATCCCCCAATTGCATGTTCAAAAAAATGGAGACATATTAGGTAAAAAAAAGGGTTTTAGCAAATAAAAAAAGTGAGAAAGAGAAGTTTTAGGGTAAAAGAGGGAAAACTAAACGGATACCTGTAAAAGCACACTAAACCGAGTTCCGTTTTATTTCCTTCTGGGACATCAGATGCGATCAACTTTAAGAATAGCTAAGATATATTGTTACTCTAAAGCGACATGGAAGACCACAATAGTTGGATTTGTCTACAATAAGCTATAGCAAAGCGAAATCGTTTACCATAGTGCTTGGCCTTATGGGTTTGTTATAAGAGGATGTTTTTTATATAGTTTCATATCACCATTCAACAAAGGAAATTTGTATTTTTATAGAGTTCGCCAGTAAATTATCTTTTTTATATTTAAACGGGGGCCTTTTTTTGAGATTATATGGATTCGCAAAATATCACATGAAAGTTCAAATTACATCCAAAAGGCTAGTAAATATTAAAACCACAGATAATAGGTAACTCTAAGAAAACTTCTAAGCCTATTTGGGTGTTTCCCCAAAGGAATACTTTAAGAATCAATGTGGATGCAATTTGGGTATCTGAAAATCTTCCTTCCAGTTTTGCTAGAATTACAAGGAACGATGCAGGGTCTTTCACAGGAGGAAGAGCAATACCTTAAACAGGTTCAAGTCCACCGGTAGTAGAAGCAATAGGTTTTCTACATGCATTAGTTAGGGCAAAAGGAGAAGAAAATAAAGAACGTCAGTATTGAGGGAGACTCTGAAAGCTTATTCAACTACTCCCCCCGTTACTTTTTAATAGGCTGGTTTGGTTTTGGGAGAAAATTAAGGAAATTAAGAAAACTAATCATTGAAAGTGGTCCTCATGACACTTGTCGAGAAAAGAAGTGAATTGAAATGGTCCCCATGACACTTTGTCATCAAAAAGAAGTAAAGTGAAATGGTCCACATGACACTTCACATCAAAAGAAGTTAAGAGAAAAGTGGTCCCTAAAAACAAAAGAACATTTGACTTTCCCAATTAGAAACCAAATTATTTTTTTGAAATATTTATTTATAGAGACCAGCCTATTAAAAAGTAACGGAGGGAGTATATTCAAGGAAAAAATTTAGACATTTCTTGGCTCAAGAAAGCTTTTTAGATGAAGCTAATAGGATTGTACGACAATGTACCAACTTTTTGGTTTTCATTTAATTTTTGTTCATATATCAGGAAATATGGCTGTTGATCTTAACTAAATTTGACAAAACATTTATTTCAGTTTTAGATTGGGAGACTACTCCTCCAACTTGTATTAGGCATAACTTATTATTGGATAAATCTAATAGTGGGAGGGATAGCCAAACTTCTATATTATATGGCTCTACTCATTTTGTATCCTGGACTCCTTTAGAGTCTTTTTTAATGAAATATCTTATTCACCAAAAAATAAAAAGTGTATAATATTATTTGGAGAGAATTATTATTACTCGTTAATAAAATGAAAACAAATGATTATTTCAAAAATAACAGACAAAATATGCCTGGAGTGCATCACCCACATATCTATTTACAAAAAAGAAAAATATGCAACATTACTAATTCGGGTGACGGATTACTAAGGAGATATCAAAACTCATATAAGATAACGGATTTTTTAGTTTATTATATATGAGTTTTGGTGCCCTCACCAGTAAACTGGTACCCATCAACAACCATGAAAAACATGTCTGATTAGAAATAATGTGTGGGACACAACCATGTGCATCTCTCAAACATATAAATTAATTTATATTTATGAATGAAAATGATTTGCCATGGTTGGCTCGGATCAAACAAAATTCGTGAAAAATGGAAATTTAAGGTAGAAAAGAACCTCTACGGAGGACATTAACTGGCATCACTTTATTTACCCGTGCACATGGGAGTTGGAGGAAAACAAATGCCAACTGCATTTATGTGGATCATGGGGACTTATAAACAAAGATCATATTGTACTATATATTAAACGTGGGGAAGTTTTTGCATTATTTTTTCTTCTACCGAACGGATAATCGGAATATGGGTCATATGACCACAACCCATAAAGTGTTTAACAATGAACTTTTGAAAATATGTGCTCATGTGAAAAAGACATGGGAAATATTAGCTATATATACCCTTTGCTTTAAATTTTATTCTTTTATTTATTCTTTTCTCTCTCGTATTTATTTTCTCTCTCTATAATTAAAATTAATCGCGAGAAATGTCTTAACTTCCGAAATATAAGTCGGATTTTAATAAAATTTATATTTTTGGAAAGGCCTCGAAAATTTTGAGTATGTGTTAAGTTAGTTTGCAAATTTTGAAAAGCAAAAAAAAATGAAAGGAAATTTTTGAAGAAAGAATAACCTTTGCGTTGTGTATCTTATACTCGTGCAGAATTTGATAACAAAGCTTCTCATCAATATGAGTCAACTGCATCGTAGTGTTGAAAGATATACCTCCTGTCTTTTTCCTTTTAAAGTATATCTGATAATTACAGTAAAAGAATGAAATAGTAACAAGAAAACATGACTAATGGTAAGTAATATCCTTCAGAGAAATACCATAAAATATCGTTTACACAGGATAGGATATAACCTGAGGTGGCTTCTTGTTTAAACGCAAACCCACGGCTTCCAACTCCTTTGTCAATATTTGACGATGACCCTCACTCTGAATCAGGTCCCAACATGGACATTGACGATGACCCTCACTCTGAATCAGGTCCCAACATGGACATTGTTAGAAGATAATAAAATGGGTGACTAAAATATACTCCCCGTTTCTGGAAAAGAGATACTTTCACTTTTCCAATTTGGTATTATTAGGGTCACGATCGACTAACAAAAGATTTTGACAAAACATAATAACCCCTAGGATCTTATACAGGATCTTATATATTTGATGACATGTCACCCAAATTTTGCTATGGGGAGTGTTTGGCACTTACCAACTGTCGATCCTGAATATATGAAAAGATATCTGACAGAGAATTTTAGTTAGATGTTAATGAAGATTTTATCATTAGATGCAATCCATGATTAGCGTGATAAGACGATAATGATTCAAAAGGAGTGGATAGTGGTTGACGGGGGTTTTGGCGTAACCTGTTGAGTCCAGAACTTAGATTAAGTATCATATCACACTTATATCAATGTTCTCCGATGGTAAACAAGGCTGGAAAAAAAGAAGAAGAAGATCATTTAAGCCTGTAATGATCATATTATTAAAAACGTAAATGCATTATGCGTGAGACAGAAAGAATAAGAAATGGTACAAGGAACAACCATACAGAAATACAAATAGGGAAAATAATCAAACACTGTGTGAGATTAGACTACTTAATTGAATCTAGGAAAAATTGTCTTTTTTTTTTCTTTTTTCTTTTTTTTTTTTTTGAGAGAGAAAGAATCATTTTGTCTTACTCTGACTGAAATGCTAAATAATGAAAAATTGGGGGTGCTCAGAAAACTAAAAAGAAGAACAAGATCAGACAAGAAATCATGTAGTACAGTTGTAGGGGCAAAATATCGCACAACATATCAAGAGAGCGCGACGATATCAAGAGGCAGTTATACATTTCAAGCGAGAGGCATTCATACGTTTCAAGCGGGAGGCATTTATACACATAAAGAGCGTGAGGCAATATGTTGAGATTATTAGTCCCACATGGTTGGGTTATTTAAGATCCTGCGGTTTATAATCTATTAGGGCCTCTCCACTCATGACCAATTGGTTTTGAGTTGGATGCCCGTATTCTAATATGGTATCGTAGCAAAGCTATTTGTGACGAGTCGATTGACCGCACCTTTACTCGCGTCACCCGATTTAATTGTCCACGTGTTTGTAAGACCCGCCGAGGCTACACGTGAGGGGCGTGTTGAGATTATTAGTCCCACATGGTTGGGTTATTTAAGATCCCTCAGGTTTATAATCTATTAGGGCCTCTCCACTCATGGCCAATTGGTTTTGAGTTGGATGCCCGTATTCTAATACAATATTAGCTGTACTCCATTATCTATTAGCTGTCATCCACTATATAACACATATATAAAGAGAAAGGCAGGAGAGAAAAAGGGGAGGTCAACCTTATCTTTAGTATTCTCATCTTCTTCCCCCATGACCTAAAACTAGATATAGAGCTCTACCAAAAAACCCATTAATGGAGATTCTAAATGTAACACTTATGTAATTTCAACAATCATGGTGAAGAAACATGGATGTAGATCACATTGATCGAATCATGTATAAAATCCTTGTGTCTATTTATATTTCTAGCATTTATATTGGAGGAAGGATCCATGGACACTCTTAGATGGACAAGATCGGACAAGATTTGCGCCACTTTCTCCACCAAACTCAAACGACAATGAATTTAAATCTAATATGTTATTGATATGTTCCTATTATAAGACTTTATATTCCTACCAAAAATGATTGCAATTCGAGATAGCAAACCTGACCATCTACTGATCTTAATTTCAACCGTTAATTATGAACGGTTGTTATTCAAAGAGGTAGATGGTGGTTTTATAAATCTCGAATTGTGCTTATTTTTCAGTAGGTATGTAGAGTCTTATAAGAAGAATAATACATCAAATTATTAGACTTAAATTCATTATCGTTTGAGTTTTGTGGAGAAAATGGCGCAAATCTTGTCCGACCTTGTCCATCTAAGAGTGTCCATGGATCCTCCCTCTTTATATTGATAATTATGTGATAAAAATGATTAGATCTAGAAATTATTATCATAAAATCATATGGGGTGTGTTGTAGGATTTCCTGCAACTACAACAGTACACCAAAACTCACTTTTGAGGCGTCAAGAACCATCAATACAACATCTGACGACTTGGGTATTATGAATCAATGCACCATATGCAGTTGGGTATTATCTATTTGAATCTGAAGTGCATATACGATGAGTTAAAACAGGAGAGCTTTCTTTAGTTCAACAAATGTACAACCAGCAACTATACAATGATATTTGGTTCAGGCTTTGGTAGAAGTTGTAGGTGTAAATAATCCACAGGGACAAAAACGATCCCGGGCCGTGGCACTGCACGTGAGCAGGCATGCATCTAGAGTACCGGATCGCCTCTCCAAATCTGGGCGTGAGGAAAGAGGAGCCGAAAGTCGAAAGAAAAGGGAAAAGCTGTGATGCGATGGACATCGGGCACTGAAGCCATAAATGCACTGACAAGGTTGGTGAAGAGATAAGAAGGACTCGGTCAGGGGAGGCTCGGCCAAGGATCCCAAGGGCGACATCGGTTATTCCCATCGAACGGGCGACATCGAGCGACGAGTTAACATAAGCAGGCATCATTCGGCTCGGCATAGTGACTCGAACAAATAAGAACAATCGGTTGGGGCATCGACTGATCGCTCGGGAGGAACATCGAGGAAGCTACACCAAGCCTAACACCGTAGTACTGGATGTATCATCACTTGTAACTATAAATAGAGACCATGTAGAGAGAAAGAACTTAAGCAAGAAGTGAGGAAAGAGAGCATACTAAGGCCTTGAGAGAGATAAATCCACCTTGTAATCTTGAGTCGAGCAATAAGATCTTCTTTTACACCCCGTGGACGTAGGTAATCATGCCGAACCACGTATACCTTGTGTTCTACTACTTCTTTTGTTCGTTTTGCTTCTTTGTGTATGTGTTTAGTTACCTTTGGATGTAGTGGTAGGATTTTCTACATCTACATTCTGGCGCCGACTAAGGGGAACGTATAACATCTCCGGATACCTTGAAATCGGACGCTGAAAGGGGAAACTCCGAGCTCCTAAGCCACCTTGTGTGCTGGTTGACGCTGAAGGAGAAAACCCTTTCGTCTGCTATCTCTGTTTTCTTTTAGTAATGTCTTGTTGAGTTGATAGAGATTAACTTTGTGTTTTTGCTGTGGTATCCTCGCCTGCGTCGCAACATCTTGTCAAGATTGGTAATGTTAGCCTTGCGTTTTTACTATATATCTTCGTTTTGTTGTCTTCGTGTCGAGTGATGTAAAGGTCGTTTCGCGTTTTAAACCAGAAATCTTCATTTTTCAAGCAAAATCAGTTTTCCGCTTAAGTAAAGTCGTTTTGTGTGTCTGTCTGAAACACCACAGAGAGTCATCGGATGACCCACGAGCTCCCTAAATGACATCTTTCGATGTTGGTAGAAGCTAGATGGGGATTCCATCTCCCTGACCGTGACCTGTGGCTTCCAACCCCGTTGCAAGAGAGATTCGACACTCCTATCGACATCCGAAGGATAGTTGATGCTAAACGAAAAACTCCAACAGGCGCAACGCATGGGTTACTAGGACTATCTCCTAGGGAGAGATGTTGTTGCGTCTATCTCCATTTCACACATGTCTTCACCTTAGCAAGATAAACGAAACGTGGTAACGGTGGAAACAGGGCTAGCTCAGAATCGTTGAGTCTAGACCTTGGAAACCATGGCCGGCGGGATTATGATGAACGACCTGAGTCTCATCGTAATCCTACGCTGGAAGCCTCACATATCATTGTCGTGAAAGAAATCTTGCGGCGATTGATAAGGATCGCCGTTGCCGCCCATCACCGCCGTGAAAGAGATCTTCTGATTCAACGCACACGAATGATTAATGATTTACGCGCTGGGAATGTTAGGACAAATAATGATTAATGCTTAGGAGAGTACCGAAAGCGATGTGTCAAGACAGCTTTTTCAAAATTTGTCCGTTTTGCGGCAAAAACAATTTGATCACTGAGATCGACACGCTAGCATAAAGGGAATCGTACCATAGAGGATCTTTCCCATCCTGCACCGAACCGTCATACTCCATCCTTAACCTTTTCAAAGCAGTTCGAAGTAAGTGTCGTTTCTACTTTGTTGACGTAGGAACGAACGGATAAGCGAGCCGAGAACGCGGACGATAGCAAAGGCAATGGCGAGTACCTCCAGGGACGAGCAGGATCCTGAGGAACCGAGTCGCGGCGGGATCCAGCGGGCAAGAAGGACTCACGGATTCTCACCATGGAGATCGTCGACCCAACAACCGGGGCGAGACTCAGGCATTGATCAAAGGCATGACCACGGTCGACGAGGAAATCGATCTGGGCCGAGATGACGACTTCCCACCCGAGAGATTGAGGATTAACCCAAGTCAGATGGGGCCGAGGAACGAGGGCAGCATGGAGGACGGGAGAACCGCATCGGATACCGAAGAGGAGGAGGAAGTTCAAACTATACACGAGGAACAAAGGAGAGAAAGACAACCTACAGAGCACCAAAGAGATCCTGGAACGAGAGGCCGAAAGGCTTAGGCGAGTACACTTGGCAGAGGAAACCTTAACCGAGACGTCCCCCCCGAACGGCCAACCTCCCCACAAATTCCGGTTGTTCCCCCAGTAGTGATTGATCACCCAACGGCTCCGGTCGTCCCTCCTATCGCTCTCACTGCGAGACCCCCAACCGCACCCCCTAACACAACGGGACACCAAATGAACGGTCATTCTAGTCACGAGAGCACCGACCCGATGTTACTCGCCATACTGGCAAGTCAAAGAAGACAGGAGGATCTGATGAGAGAATTGCAGAGGAGAAACTTGGCACTAGAATACGAGAACCACCAACTTCGCAACGGGAGAGCGGGGTCGAGGGGATCATCAAGCCGAGGCGCCTCTAGCAATCACACTCCACCAAGGAACGACCCACCCCCTTCACCAAGCCGAGGACGAGCACCCGACCCTAATCGGCCAAGAGAAGGGTATGGGCCTTCCGAGGATTCTTCGGCCGATGAGGAAGTAACCAACGAAATGACGGACGCGTCCACCAAACAAAAGATTGAACGGCTTGAGCGGATGGTTAAGAAACCGACCGAGATAGCGAGGATGATAAGTTAAAGAAGTAATCAATGAGGCCCCGAAGACACCGTTCACTGTGGGAACTGGACCGAACACCATTTCCACCAAAGTGCACACGCCAATCTTCCCATCTAGGTTTGATGGCACAGGTGCGGAGAACACATCAAGATGTACGGCATGTCCTTACTACAAAAGAATCACGATGTGGTCATGTGCAAGTTCTCCCTGCTAGTCTTGAAGGAGAAGCGAAGAGTTGGTTCTACACCCTACCCGACAAATCCGTTGGGAGCTACGCGGTCTTGGTGGAAACCTTTCTTGAGACATACATGCATAATAGCATAGCTCGGCCCAGAGTCGACAAGTTATTTACCCTGGCACGAAGACTGAGGGAACCGCCGCGTTCATAACGGATAGGTGGAGGAAGTTGTGCACGACATAGGAAAGGCACCTGGTCGACCAAAGAAATATTCGGCTTCGAGAACTCGCTAAGAAAATCGGACCCCATCCGGGGTGGCGATGTACACGAAAAAGCCTAAGACGCTAAGGGAGATCCGGGAAGATGCGGGAGCACTACATCGCCTTGGAGGAGATCCAAGAAGGAGCGCAAGACAGAGGAATACAAGAGGCGAGCACCACGAGAGGAGG
Organism: Papaver armeniacum; assembly: GCA_023531295.1. Taxonomy (NCBI): domain Eukaryota; kingdom Viridiplantae; phylum Streptophyta; class Magnoliopsida; order Ranunculales; family Papaveraceae; genus Papaver; species Papaver armeniacum. The sequence continues at coordinate 109,710 of JAJJWW010013132.1, read as the reverse complement.
CCATCCCGAGAGAAGCCGCAAACGATCCGAGAAAAGGCCGCGCCCACCCGGTGGTGAAAACAAGAAAGTCTGGGTCGAGAGGGGAAAGAAGCCTCGCCATGAGCCAAGATCATACACCCCGCTCAATGCGCCCTTGGAAGAAGTGTTCAAAGAAGTGGAAAAGAGGAATGACATCCGTTACCCCAAGACTCGGGGAATCCAATTCGACGGGACGAGGAACCACCCGGAGTTCTGCCATTATCATCAGTTCCGCGGCCACTCAACCAACGATTGTAGAGAAGTGAAGGACATCGTCCAGCACCTGATCCGCGATGGGTATCTACGGCATTTCGTCAAAACACCATCGACACCGGCCCAGCCCGAGGTCCCAGTGCATCAAATAAGAATCAATCGCGGTGCTCAGTTCACCTGTGCCACCATATCACACTCAAAGAACACAAGGATACGACCTAGGAACCGTATCACCTCGAGAATACACAAGAGGGACAGATCGGGCAGAGAAATCTTCAGCGTGGCCAAGACCCTCCCCATGGAGCCGTGGATGATGCAACCGGACGTTTTCGGCGAAAGATGTCCCATTGAACGGACAAGCACATGGTGATCCCTTAGTAATAACCACGATGATTGAAGAATGGGGCGTCCAGAATATTAATGGACAAAGTGGTAGCTCGGTCGAAGTTTTGTTCTATGACACCTTCAAGAGGATGGAATTGTCTGATGACATCCCGATCCCATCGACTTATCGAATTTACGGCTTCAACGATGCGGTGATGATTGCCAAAGGGAGAAGTCACTCTCGGAGTCTCGGATGGGAAGGGTTCCTTGACACATTGACCACCTTTTGCGTAGTCGATGTCGCTTCACCGTATGAGGCGATCCTGGGACGACCTTGGATCGCAGGGATCAAGGGAGTCGCCTCGGCCTACCATCAGAAACTGCGCTTCCCTTCTTATCGTGGAGTAGTAGAAGTACTAGGCGACCCCCAAGCGGCAAGACAATGCGTGCAGATAGACATCCAACAGAACGAGGAAAGACGGTCGAGGAAACGCCAAGAAAAGAAGAAGTCTAAGGAAATGGAGGCAGGAGAGGAGTTGGAAAAGGTGATGTCACAAGCCATCGCCACCTACGAAGCAGGCGAGACAGAAGTCTTATAGCAATCACAGGAGCCGGCAACCGTCGGCGAACCAAAGCAAAACTTTTCGGCCCTAGAACCAACTCGGCAAGTTAATCTGGGCACCGAGGGGGAGCCGAGATTAGTAAGAATAGGGTCACGCTTAACGAATGAGCAATCCCAGCAGCTGATAGCCCTCCTGAAGGAGCACATGGATGTATTTGCCTGGCAGATGCACGACATGGAAGGCATCGACCCAGAAGTTTGCTCGCATCATCTGAGGATAGACCCCAAGTTCAGGCCGATTAGACAGAAAATGAGAAGAATTGCACCCGAGCTACAACCAGCGGTGGAGGCGGAGTTGAAGAAACTGTACGCAGCAGGAATCATCCGAAAGGCCCAATATCCGCAATGGATATCTAATATGGTGATAGTCCCCAAGAGGAACGGGGGCGTCCGAGTTTGCGTCGACTATAGTGATTTGAACAAGGCATGCCCAAAGGACAGCTTCCTCTCCCGGCTGATTGACCAACTAGTGGAATCCATTGTCGGGTATCGGGCGATCACGCTCATGGACGGGGTACGGGATATAACCAGATCCCCCTGGCCCCCGAAGATCAGGAGCATACATCTTTTTTCACGCCAAGAGGACTATGTTGTTACACTAAAATGCCATTCGGATTGAAAAATGCGGGCGCTACATACCAGAGGCTGGTAGAGGACATGTTTGAGGATAAAATACACGACACCATCGAAGTATATGTGGACGATATGCTAGTCAAGAGCAAAGTGGCCAATACTCACATCGACGACCTTAGAGGCATCTTCCAAAACCATGAGAAAGTACAAGATGAGGGCGAATCCGTCCAAGTGCACCTTCTGGGTCACCTCGAGCAAGTTTCTAGGATACATAATCACCGACAAAGGAATCGAGGCAGATCCAGATAAAATCAAAGCTGTAGTCGAAATGCCTTCACCTGTCACAGTTAAGGACGTGCAACGACTGAACGGAAACTTGGCGGCTCTAGGACGTTTCATCTCTCGATCATCTGGACAAAGGATTTCTTCGGGACGTTAAGGAAGGGAGAGAAGTTTAAATGGACCGAGGAGTGTGAGGAAGCATTTCGAGAAGATCAAGCAGATCTCGCGAGCCTACCTGTTACAAAGACCCGAGCCCAAGACATACTAACACCGTACCTCGGGCAACCAAATCATGCCATCAGCCGTGTTGGTCAAAAACGAGGAGCGGAGAAGAAAAGCCTGTATATTTCATAAGCAAGACCATGAACCCGGCGGAAAAGAACTACACCAGAATCGAACAACTCATACTAGCGTTAGTGTTTGCAACACAGAAGCTCCGAACGTACTTCCAAACTCACAAGATCCGAGTACTTACCAAATCCTCTATAGAGTCAGTACTTGACAATGCAGCCAGGTCGGGGCGGATCTCCAAATGGAGCGCACAAATAAAGCAGTTCGATATCTTTTATGAGATGAGGACGGCGGTGAAAGCACAGGCAGTGGCCGACTTTTTGGCAGACTTCCCCCTCAGTGATGAGGACGAAGTAGAAGATATTCCTGAATGGAGGAAGACCAAGAAGATTCACCCGATTTACTCGAGACCCTGCGGCACCCGACACGATGGGAGGTTTTCGTCGATGGGTCGTCCAATAAAGACGGATCGGGTTTAGGACTGGTCTTCACGACACCAAAGGGCAAGAAAATGGTCCACTCCTTTAGGCTTGAGTTTAAGGCAACCAACAATGTCACGTATCACGGCGATAATACATGCCTTACGTCCGATAGTGGAGATGGGCATCCAGGAGGTACGACTCACGAGCGACTCTCAGCTAGTTGTCCGACAGATCAACGGGCAGTACGCCATACACGACCCCTTGTTACAGAAATACTGGGAGCTCGCCCAATTCTACATCGGGCAAATACCAAGCATCAAATTCCGACACATCTGCAGAAAGACAACCTAAGACTCGGATGCCCTGGCATATATCGCTTCTATGTTGACTGATTCAAGCATTGAAGGTATTCGAATCATGCGGATCCTAATGCCCTCAGTACCCGAGGACGTGGATATCGGCGCACAAGTCGCGGCAACCACTACCGATCAATACCGGGCCGATGACTGGAGAAGGCCGATTCATGAATACCTCGAGACGGGAAAGTTGCCCAAAGGGAGGCCCGAGATCAACAAGATCAAGAGCAAAGCCGCCGCGTACGAACTCAGGGATGGCACCCTATACCGAAAATCATATCTAGGACCATTGCTAAGATGCCTAAGTAAGGAAGAGGGGCAGATGATCCTTAACGAACTACATTATGGGGCGCTGGAAACCACAACTCGGCCGTAGCCTGCGGCACGAGCTAAAACCATGGGATACTTGGCCGTATATGAACGAGGACGCGAGGCACATGGCCACCGTTTGCGACGAGTGCCGAAATTCGGGAAAAGATACATGCACCGGCCGTAACATTAAACTCCGTCATCGCCCCCCGGCCCTTTGCTAAGTGGGGAATCGATATCGTGGGACCCCTACACGTCGGATCAGGACAAAGAAAGTATTTAATTGTGGCCACTGACTATTTCACCAAGTGGGTTGAGGCCGCTCCACTAAGGCACATACGGGATAAGGATGTTTTTCGGTTCATCTGGGAACACATCATATGCCGCTTTGGGGTCCCGGCAGCAATTGTCTCTGACAACGGCAAACAATTGCAGGGCAAAAACATAGACCTGCTGTTTAACACTTACAACATCCGGAAAAGCAAGTCCACGCCACTATACCCCCAAAGCAATGGACAGGCCGAGATCACAAACAAGACCATCGCCGATAATATGAAGAAGAAACTCGACGGGGAATATGGGGAATGGTGTGAAGAGCTTTACAACGTCTTATGGGCGTATAGGACAACCCGCAGGGAGGCAACCGGATTGTCGCCCTTCATGTTAACATATGGGACTGAAGCCATCCTGCCAACAGAGGCGATGATACCGACCACAAGGACCGAAGCGTGGAGGCGAAACATCTCGGCGGATCTTATCCTCGGCTAGACTTGACGATCTAGAAGAAACGAGGAGATGGCCCCGCAAAAGATGGAAAATTACCAATGGAGAATCCAACGAGAATACAACAAACGGGTCCGACCAAGAGAGTTCCTACCAGGCAGCTGGTACTAAAACACTTACCTAGCTATGAACGTGACAAGAAAGGCGGCAAACTTGCACCAATATGGGGAGGACCTTACACAATAGTTGAGAAGGCTCGGAGAAGGGGCATACAAGATACTCAAAACCGGACGGGAAACCCGAGCCACGACCATGGAACGCAACACGACTAAAGCTCTACCATCCATGAACTCGGGTAAGATATCTTGTCATCCATTTCCGTGAAAGGCCGCGTGGGGTTGGAAATATGACAAGTGCGTCCCGAATGGTCGTTTAACCCGGGCGATGGCATTGTGCAAGTGCCGGGCGACTTACACTAACGCGGACTATTCGAACTTCGGGGCGATGGCATTGTGCAAGTGCCGAGGTAGTTCAGTGGGCCCCGGTGGTTGGAAACCACGGCCGATTGTCGAGGCATGAGTACTGACAATGAGCAGACAACATTGCTCTCCTCGCAAGTGGTCGAATCACTTGCCCAAGAAGATTAATCGATAACTTCTTGGGGCATCGATCCCATAGAAACTAGGCAAGACCAACTCCCCTTCCACCAGATCTCGAAAGACGGTGATGAGATGCCTCAGTCAGGACATGGCATCGGGCCCGATGACCCTCCTTGTTGAGTGCGTTCGACAGAAACGGCATTTGTGACTAACCTGTTTATCTATGCAGGCATAAGAAAAGACAACAACGAGGATACGACAAGAAAGCCACATACGGGCAACCCAACATAAATAAGAATAATAACGTCAGTAGTGTAACAACATCGCAGCAAGAACAAGAAATAAACCGCGACGAAACACCCCATAACAAGTTATGCAAGAAGTTACCAAAGTGTTCAAACGAATTACAACCCGAGGAAAAGGGCAAGACAGCGACGCAGCGCTACAAAAGACAGGATCACTCTTTGGAGGAAGAAGAACCCAGGACAGCCTTCTTGGCGGCAGCATCGGCTCGCTTCTTATCAAGCACTGCCTTCACACCCGCCTTTGACTGCCGCAAGACGAGTTCCTCACTGAACTTCGCTTTCTCGGCAGCAAGACCCCGCGCTAGTTCCTCCGACGCCGCTTCAGCAGTGGCCACTCGATCAAGCAGATGAGCCTCCTTCCCCTTCAGACGAATATTCTCCTCCTCCAACGAGGCCACTTTCTTCTGCTCGGCTGCCAAGACAACAAGAACGGTCACCACACAACAACAAAGAACAAAATAACAACACGCAAGGCACGACACAAAGCACACCACCTTCTAACAAAGGGGCAATTATTCTAACCGACTCCTCGGACTCGTATAGGCTACACTCGAGGGCCGACACCTTCAAGAAAGTTCTAGGTATCGCTGTTCATTAAACTCATTAGTGGGGCAATACTTCTTGTGATCACTCCATTCCTCCTCTCGTCGAGAGTGGGCAGCCTGCAAGCCCGACAATTGAGCACGCACCCAATCCAACTCCTCAGAAACCTTTCCAAAATCCTTAAGCTTCTCGAGGGCATCTTGGCTACGCTTCTCAGTAGCGTCCCTCTCCCCCAAGATCCGAAGGCGATCTGCATGCAGATCTCGGACCTGAAGTCTTAGTCGGCCACATTGAACTTCTAAGTTATCGGCTAATAATGTTTTCTCGGCCGCTATACCCTGGAAGTGAGATAAGTCCGCCTCAAATTATCTATTTCCTCTGAACATACTCAAACGTCTCGCACCGATAAAGTTTGGATTGAAGATCTTCGATATCGGTTTCCAGACGGTCAATTTTAGCATCCTTATTGACTATTCTCTCTGTTGTAAGTTCGAGACATGATCTCGTTCTATGTTAGCTTCCCTCTTCAACAAACGACATCTTGTGGCAGCGTCGGCCTCCGCAATAGACGATTCTTGGCTACAGGGAGTACTAAACTCGGATATTGGCACCACAAGATCAATCACAACTAGCCGCGAAAGAAAATGCATACCTTGGGTTTTGGCCAACTCCTTCTCCAGCCCTCGAGACCGTTCACGCTCCTGCTGCAGCAAGTGACGAAGATTCTCCCTCTCGATGGCATCCCGACGTTGAATGGCAGCACTCAATAGCGAGCGGTTGACATCCTGAAAACAATGCCAACATAGTCAGCCCTAAACTAGTACAAAAACGCGACACCCGAGCAGCTCAACTCACCAGGAGGTCGAAGGTACTTTTTAGGCCAGCCTCATACAATGCGACGGCATTGACCTTCTCCTCATCGGACAAAGAGGCGAAATCGGGAGAAATGAGCGCCCCAAGCGAGTTACATATAGGGCCCGAGATAGTGAAGGAGGTATCACTATCGGGATTAGGAACCACGGTAGGGAAAGCCTTCAGCGGTTGGCCATCGACACTCTCCATATCACGGTCAATCAAATCGCCCCCACCGCCACCCGATTTTCCCGCTTGACCCATCTCCCCCCCCCTTATCAGCAGCATCGTCCTCGTCGTCAAAAAGATCTTCCTCATCATCACCATCAGACACAACATACACAAAGGCTGCCATCCAGCAAGCACAATCCCTTCACCACCACTTCCCCGGCACATCCTTCTCCCAAGTGTGCACATCCCCCTTAGATTCTTTACCCCTACCCTTAGGCTTCCCACCTACAAAGGCATGAATCATCGATGATTTAAGAGGCGACCTCCCCAGAAATGCGACAAAGGTAGTCGATCATCGGGATCCTCACCATCCTTCGCCGAGGTACCAAAGAACCTTGTCAACCTTCAACTTCTCGTAGACGGCCCGACGTCGATCCATGCAAGGCAACAAATAGGGCACGTACATGTACGTTAAATAAAAACAATGAGTATATTTGTTACCTTCCCTCAGTATCCTCCTCGGCCCCGCCAATCCTATCCCTCTTCCGATGAACGAAAACCTCAGAAGGAGTACCTTGGGACTTAGTCTCAAAAACACCACCAAAACAAAATACTACCCCGTAAGTCTCCTGATCCGATCAACCAAACTAGAGAAACAGAGAAATGCACCGACCCGATCAACGTTGACTACCCGTAAAGGATAAACTTCGGCGGAGGAGGGAGCTTGCCACTCAAAAGAGGGCCTAAATGGCCAATGGAACCCTGGCCCCAAGCCGTATCATTGGTATGACGGGCGTGCTTGTTGGAACTCTTCCCTCGGGGTCCTCATCCAAAAGAAGTCTCCCGACTCCCTCGGGAAGGGTCTTATGACGGTGAGGGTCTGGCAAAGAAATCCGGCGAGATCGCCGCAGTAGTGGTCCCGTCCGATAATTGTCGGCGAAGGCGGCGGGAGTATAGTCACTCGCCCGGGAAGGATCGTAAGTGGACCAAGCAAGAGGAGAACACTGCCCGCCGCGCCTCTCCCACTCCTGGGACAAGATGCGGAAAGTATTGCCATTCCACTGAGCCAAAGCGCGACACGGGCGAATCTTGGAGAGAGCCTCGTACCAAAATGAACGACTAGGATCGTACAGGGGAAACGCAGTCCGAGCCCACCTGGCCCTCGGTAACAATGGTCGCCTCGGCCGAATGGGGAAACCTCATAACATCATCTTTTCTCAAGACACCCTTCTGGCCTCGACAAGAGCCTCGACGTCATATCCGTGAAGATCGAACTCGCTTTTTTAATCGATGAACATACCGCTCATCCGACAGATCCTTAGGAGCCCTCTTGTCAGCCCTACAAGAAAACGAAGATGAGTTATCAGGAAAGATGGAATCAAGAGCGCGGTAATCATACTTGGAAGGACTCTCTACGACGAACAGAGAATCGAGCGATACGCCGTCGTCATCGGAAAACACATAACTCACACACCTTCTTTCCGTCATTTGGGGAGTTGAAGAGGCCATGCAAACTGATAAGAAATACAGCAGAGGAAGCGAAAACACGACCGGAACCGGAGATTGCAGCGGCGACGGAGACGGAGAAGACGACGGATAACGGAGGAGGAAGGGAAGAAGTTTGTTAAGGAGTTAGCCGGCAACAGCGAAAAGAGGGTGGAGGAAAGATGAAGATACAAAGGAGATGGAGACGCAGAGAAGATGAAAACTGATAAAAAGGGATGAAGTTGCAGAGAAAGAAATAAGAGGGAAACTAGGTTCGAGCGCTGGATTTATAAACCCCTCCCTGGTGACCTAACGAGAAGGTGAACCGGTTGGAGTAATCAAGCGAGTGGGGAACAAAGATGCGGAAAACCGGATGACCGAGGACGTGGGAAGACGAGGCGGTTGTTCTTCCCCACGTGTTGACTACACGAGTGAAAGAAGGGGCATAAATGTAGGTGTAAATAATCCACGTGGACAAAACGATCCTAGGCCGTGGCGTACTCGAGAGGTGCATGCATCTAGAGTACCGGATCGCCTCTCCAAATGCAGGCGTGAGGAAAGAGGAGCCGAAAGTCGAAAGAAAAGGGAAAAGCTGTGATGCGATGGACATCGGCACCGAAGCCATAAATGCACCGACAAGGTTGGTGAAGAGATAAGAAGGACTCTGGTCGGAGGCTCGGCCAAGGATCCCAAGGGCGACATCGGTTATTCCCATCGAACGGGCGACATCGAGCGACGAGTTAACGAAGCTGTGCATCATTCGGCTCGGCATAGTGACTCGAACAAATAAGAACAATCGGTTGGGGCATCGATCGATCGCTTTCGGGAGGAACATCGAGGAAGCTACACCAAGCCTAACACCGTAGTACTGATGTATCATCACTTGTAGCTATAAATAGAGACCATGTAGAGAGGAAGAACCCAAGCAAGAAGTGAGGAAAGAGAGCATACTAAGGCCTTGAGAGAGATAAATCCACCCTGTAATCTTGAGTCGAGCAATAAGATCTTCTTTTACACCCCGTGGACGTAGGTAATCATGCCGAACCACGATACATTGTGTTTCTACTACTTTTGTTCGTTTTGCTTCTTTGTGTATGTGTTTAGTTACCTTTGGATGTAGTGGTAGGATTTTCTACATCTACAGAAGTAAATTCTTCCTGTTGGTGATTGTTATTGGTGTATATGTACATACTCTTAATTTCAAAACAGAACAGGACGTAGACAAAAAGAAAAAGACTTTGAGCCCCATGAGCATCACTATGGTGGCTATCATCCAAACTAGGTTGGCACCACAGGTCCACAACCACCAAAATGAAGTCGACACATACCCTGGAAAATAGCAAAACTCTCAGATACCATCTATAAAAGGCCCAATGCGGTGTGAAGTCAGGGATATCTTCCTCAATTGCTCTTCAACAGGTGATACAATTGTGCTTTGATAACCCTCAGAGTTTTGGAGCCGCTTTATTGACACAAATTCTTGGTTTAGCTCCCAAACAAAAGAGTAACTTTCTTATGAAGGTGTGAGTTATCATTGACTCATCATCACTAGCAATTGACGAGTCTGCACAAACAAGATTTAATGAATATCTAAAATACACATTATCTGGTAGCAAACATGGAAGGCCAAGACATGATTAAAGATATAAATTGGTCTTTCATTAAACTAGTTTTAACTAATTACCTCTCCATCGTAGCGTGCAAGCATCTCCATATAGTTCTGGAAGCATCATAGTACCTGCATTATGCCTGGACCGAGAAAATATGCATAAGAGGAACCAACAATCTAAATGACAAGTGCATGGTTATTGTAATATGATCTTTAAGAAGAACCCTAACCTGTGTCCTACTCTCTCCTCACCGACCTTCAATGAAATCAGGACCTTTGATCTTTTAGCAGTTTGAATCCGAATCTGATAAAAACACGAGAAAATAAGCCAGTCAACCATCGCAAGACTTTAATTCATAATTTTTAGAAACTTAGACCAACTTACAGGTAGAAATTAGCTAGGTATGGTATCATGTTCAGATTCTTCGAGTTGACACAGCGCCTTGTCTTTTTTTTTTTTCTGAAAATTGCAGCAAACAGATTTACATCTTCTGCTAATCCACCACAAAATTCATCAAGTATCCAACTTTTCAAGAAACGGAAGAGATTCTTCGAGATCGTAAGGTATCGACTCCTTCAATTTTTTGCACTCGTGGATACTCAATATCCTGAGAGAAGTCATCGATCGTAAATCCGGGATTAACGTTAAAACAGGACAATATCACAATTTTAATGAATGGAGAGAATTGCTGATATTGTTGGAGTTGGAGTTGATTTTAGGACATGAAAAATATGGTATTGCCTCCTTTCCATCGCCATCACCATCCTTGTTGTTGTTGTTGTAGTTGTTTAGATCATCATCTTCAACAAAACCTTGAAACTTAAAGCATTCACGAATAACTAGTTGTTGAAGGTTCGGAGTTATGTTTTGGAGTAGCAAGCCCAGTGGAATGTACATTAGGTCTTGAGAGAATGATATGTGAATGGATGTGAGAGAGGAAAGTCCTCCGGTTGCAAACATCGACTTTAGTGCTTTGCTGTTGATGTTATATAAAATCAATTCCTTAAGAAAAGGAAATGAGTTTGGCATCCTACTCAGTTTTGGACATTTCAAGATTTCTAGTTTCTCAAGGGAAGGAAATGAATTATAAATTGGAAGGGGATTAACCCATTCTTCTAAATTCTCCATTCCTCGTATCTGCAGCACGATTAGCGAACGAAATAATGACATTGTAGTAGCATTTACAGCACCACCACTACCGCTGCTGAAAATGTTTTCTTCTTGTTGCTGGTAGTAAAACTCTTCACACAAACACTTCACTGACCTCATCGAGTCGATCAAAAGAAACCTAAGACATGGGAGAAGACCAAGCGCTGGTAGCTTGTCACATCTATTGCAATGCTCGAGCCTTATTTCCACTAAATTCGGAAGGCAACCCATCTATTGCAATGCTGGAGCCTTATGTCCTTCTAGTGTATAGGAGAAACACTTCACACAGACCCAAGCTCTTTTATTGAAGGAACTCATTATCGAGTCGTCTTTATAAACCATTTGAGCAAGTGTGCTTTTTCCTATTCCACCCATACCCACTATGGAGACGACAGAAAATTTCAAGGACAATGATGCTGATGATTCCTGGAATGTAGTTAACATCTTTATTATGGTCGACTTATCATTATCTCTTCCTAGGACACTTGATTCATCTATAAAGGATGAAACTAATCGGTTTTGCTGCACAGTGGTGTGATCATAAGTGTTACTATCAGGGGAAGAAACTAAATCATAATTTTTCATCTCAATAGAAATAACATCTAGCCTCTTGTTAATATTTTTGATTTTCTGACCCATCTTGAAATTGAAGGCAGCTGAATTGGATGATGAAAAAAATTGCCGTACCTTTTTACTCTTGCCACCCGTTTCAGATTGACGCATGGCTCCATAAGAAAACTCGTCCAGAACATCATCAGCATCGTATACAACATCCTTGAGCCTTTTTAACCAAAGCCTCACAACCTCAGATTCCCCTTGCTTGTTCTCAGCATCCGTTGTTACAGCTGCTATCATCTCCAAAGTTCTTTTAAGTTTTTCCAGCTCATCTTTGACACCCCAAGCCACACTAATCTGTTGGGAAACAACAGAACTCAAATTTTTGAGTAATCCAGATGCACCACTAACAAGTAACTCTTGGATTGCCATGATATGTAATTATGAAGAATGATAATGAGGAAAAGAAGACTGATGAAATGGATGAGTAAATGAGAAAAGCAGGTAAAAAATATGTAGTCTCAGATTTGTTATTGAATAGAGAGCAATGGTAATTGAATATAAATTGTCGGATTAGGTTGAATTCGTGTTACTTAGGCTAGAGACATTAAAGCCTAAAAATATATTCTGCGCCGTGACAGTCCGTCCCCATGTGCAAATTTAGTACTTTTAGACCGTTGGAGAGTGGAATATTAGTTTAACTTGGTGTTGGTAGTTTATCAGGGAAAAGATGCCTGAAACTTTTTATCGCTTTCCAGGAAACTGGCGAGTAAATTAAGGTGCGGATATGAGTACTGATAATAAGAAGACGCAATGCTCATTAGGCCACTAAAGTCTTTCTTTAATTATTACCTCAAAGCGCACTCCGAAGAAAGTAATACTTTTCCATGCATTATTTCATACGTCGGTATCTCGAATCATTCCATTTGACAAATTGGAATGGATCCTGAAAAGGAAATATTTTTTAAAAACAAAGCGAGGAAAAAGAAAATTATGTTTAATTATTCATTTATTTTTGGACAAAAGAAAAAGAAAATTCAATAATAAAAAAATATAAAAAAAAGTGGGAGCGGTTAAGGAAAGCATATTTCGAATTTTTTTTATAACCGTGAGACTTTCTCCCGTGTAGTGTCTTTTTCTTATTTGCTCGTATAGTAGGTTTACTCGTTCATTTGATCGAGCACTCCTTCATACGAAAGAGTTAATCTCTATTTGGAGACTACCAATAGCCCTTGCTCTTATATTCATTCTTAAAATTAACCATTAAATTTTTATTTTGGAATTCTACTTCCATCTATGGTAATTAATTGGCGCAGCATTTCGTAATTACTTTTAACCAAACCACTTGTAGGCAAAGACAGAGAAGGAAAAAATTAGGGCCCAATCAAGACATGACCATAGGACATGATAAGAAGTGCTAGAAACCAAAACTTCGACGCCTATGGACCTATGGTTAAGAAATTATGAATTCCAAATCGTAAATGAACTATTTACGGTCAGGAACAAATGAATTCTTAGGTGTAAGGAGTGTTTACGTCTTGGGATTTAGTTGTTCCTAATGGCAAGTAGTTGGTGGAGCTACATGTAAGTTGTGGGTGGCCATGGGCATCCCAATATTTTGCAAAATTCTCTAGGATATTAGACAGATTTGGTCCTAATTTTCTAAGTCGTAGATAGTGGCCTCAGGGCCGTTCCTGAGTTATTTTTGCCCTGAAGCGTACAATTTTTTCGTTGCCCCCATAATTACATCAATGATCATTTTTTCTACAATGATTGAACAATAACAATAGCTAACTATCAAGAGAATGAACATATACAAGCATACAAAAGAAGAATGAGAGATTAAAGATGAGAATTAGAAAATCTTTACAACTTCACTCCTAAATCCCAATAGCTTAGATTGTTTTTTTTTCTTTTGTAATTCCGGCCCGCCAGTAATGATTATCTGATGGAATAGGGAAAACACTTCCGCTTTAGCACTGACTATTCAATATTCTGTCTGGTATACAACACAATTATGAATAAGCCCCTAAAATATTTTCTATTTTTAACAAAAACCCAAATAGCCGAGCAACTATTTTGTTGCCCCCTGGGCCTTGTTGCCCCGAAGTGGGGCTTTCCCTGCTTCCCCTATTGGCCCGCTTCCCCATCATTTAAATTCTGGCTCCGCTGCTGAGTTCCTGAATCCGAAATTAAATACTACTTTGATCATTTTAAAAGCAACCAAAAACAATATCAAAAATATTGGGTTTGTTCATTTTTTAGTGTTTTTTAACGAATAATTGTTTCTTGTTTTCTGCCAAGCGCTAACTTTGTTTACCCGTTATAGATTTTAGCGACTTTTACACATTTTTTTATTTTTTTTGATAAAAGGATATTCATTAAAACTAACAGGAGAAAGAAATATTGTTCAACTTACAGACATTTGTAAGAAAATCAAACTTCAAACATGAGTTTCATCTACTAAAGTCTAAATCCTGATATAAGAGTCTATTCAAATTTTTTAGCTATTCTATCCGCTATGAAATTACAATCTCTGATAACATAAAAGAAAGAAGAAGAAGTAAAGGAATCGTAGACCAATCATGATCAAAGTAGGAAGAAAGTAGATTCGAAATTAAAAACAGAAAAAGAAACGTACAACAAATTCATACGGAATCATAAAAACATGATAATGTGAGATGTAAAAGTGAAATAATTCCTTTCGACGGACGGACGAGATTCAACCCCAGATCAGCTCATGTCCGAGACAAGGACTCCCATGATTTCATGTGGACGGTGCGTCGAAGCTGGATCTTGAAGGTCTAGTTCTTCTTTTAGTGTTTCCGCCAGGGTTTTGGACAAAGCAAAGATATCCAGAATCTTAGAACGCTCCACCTGTAGGGGTGGCGCCTGTGACTCTAGTTCTTCTTTTAGGTTTTGGGCAAGACGGTGGGCTAAATCAAGGATAACCTGATCCACCTGGATGGTTGGTGGAGCGGTGGCTATCTCATCTTGCTCAGCTGTGGGCACTACATAAGTCTCGGGATTCCTGTTAAATTCCTCAGCTTGTTTCTTGTATTCAACCATAAGAGGAGTGTCATACATACTCGGAATACCATCTGGGAGAACCGTGGAACGCTGAGATTCATGAGAAGCCTCAAGGGCGAGTGCAAAAGCTTTCCCTTTGCTGTCGTAGGTTTCTTGGGATGCCATGAGCGTAACGAGGTGATCAACCTGAGACTTAAGTATAGCATGAATATCTGTAAGCGATGTGCCGGCGTCGACCAGCTTTTGTTTAGCCTCCACTAGCTTTTTGGTGTCGGCCAATATTCTGGCTTCTTTTATCGAACTTGCAGTTCTGATACGTGTTTCTTCAGCTAGCACCTCCGGATTCTCCTCTGATTTTGGTGTAGATTTTCGGGTCACGTTCAAGGTTCTCAAATCGGAATCAAATTCATCCTTCCCATTAACCCTGTTTTTAGGTATATACCACATACATAATTATGTATCGTTATACTTTGTTTTTAAGAGATATGTATTACAGTATAACTTCTCTAAAATAATACATTTGGGACCAAGAAAATTATTATTTAAAAGAGATATTATATTACTTTATAATTAAATAATAAATTATTATTTTAAAAAATAATTTTTATATATAATGCATTCACAAACCTTAAACTTAAAAGTATTTAACATATAGATAGGTCACGTACAACATTCTAAATCACCAAGATGTATTCTCATCTCACAGGTATATCTCACTAACCAATTAACGATGCAATACGGAAAGAGCTATATGAATATAAAAGGGATAATCCTTTTGCAAGCATCAATCACACTACAACACTTCTTATTGCAATATAACAATGCGACTCTAGGCCTCTTAAGTGCACTACACACTATTAGGGATTAAATACAACTTGATTTGAATTTTTAAGAAAAACAAACCAATATTCAATCATATTTTAAGAAAATTTGATATGTATAAAAATTAATTTTTATTTTTTTATATATTATTTGGGACCTGTTAATCCTTAAGGGGAATTTTTAAAAAGTATTATTTTATGATTTTATCGAATTTATTATTTTACCACTAAAAGCCCAAGTCGGGACAGGGAAATTTTATTATTTTAGCGAGAATATTAAAGAAGGTATATTGTACAAAGAATCAGTCGTAGTAATTTCAAATGGGGGTATACCTGTACTTCAATTCCACTTTGAAAATTAGCATGCCAACTCTGTTTTCAACCTCCGGGAGAGTTAGTTCCGCAAGGACGTTACGGGTCTCTCTGTTGTACAAGGAACTGAATTTAACGGTAATGGGTACAGGCTCCATTAGCGTGGCGGCCGGCTCCATTGGGTAGTTTCCGGCATTCAGCTTATTCAGTTCGGTTCCATTCAGTGGTGTGGCGGTCAGAGACAGGTCCTCAATAGCAACGTTAAGAAGCCCAGCCAAAGAGGTAGAGAATGCAGCACTCAAATCATTCAATTCTGGAACATATGTGAACGTCCCTCCTTTGCTGTTCTTGGCAATGGCGCTAAGCACCTAAAGATCGGAGCACACAATTAATTTGAGTGAAGTTATAGTAAGTTGAACTTTTAATTTGAAATTTTCAAATAATATACTTACCTCATCATCGCACTCGCTACCAAAAGCGAATGTGTAAACAGGCACCTCACTGACCGGAACAGAGACAGCATTACTTATACCATCATCTTCTATCCCATCGGACATAAGCATGATAGCCACACTACGGTTTTTGGTGCAACTACGGTCTTTCAGTATTTTTAAAGCCAATCTAAGGCCAGCTTCGATGTTTGTGGTCGATTTGGCTTCTAAATCTATGATTAGATCTGTAATTTCCGTTTGAGAAGTTTCGGTTATCAAGCGCAGTCTGCATAACTTGTGAGCATGTCTACTGAATGTGACGACAGACAAACGATCAATTCCGCTGAGTTTCTTGACTAAGAATTCCATCGCAAGTTTCATTTTTAGTAACCTGACTCCCTTATCCATGCTGCCGCTGATATCTAAGACGGTGACCAGGTCAACGCCTAATCTGCCTTCTTTGGCTCCAACACCCTTGAGCTCCACCAACACATTGAATGGGCACTTTTCCAGTGGTGCCTCCAGGTTGTTAAAAATATTTGCCGCCGCTTTTCCGCCAGTAAGTTGAACATCTGCTTCCTCATCTGAGACAAGACATGGAAATTCACTAAGAAGTAAAACTAACTCGCTTAATAAGAAGATGTAGTTAAGAAGATTCAACAAAAGAAATTAGAAAAATAAAGCTACAAACATAATTAAACAAGTAGTGTTCATTATTAGTACATTCTCCTTCGGAATTCATTATCAGAATTTCATCATCATCGTTGTGGATCTCGTTCTCCATTTGCGTAAATGAACTGATGATACTCTTTTTGTGTTTATGTAAAACATGGTATCTTAGTATTTGCAGGCTCCCATTTATATATAGAGTGGTTGAGAGTAGTTAGGTTAAATTAATTCTCCCAAAGCATCATCTTGGAAAATCAACGACTTGAAACATCCGAGCAAAAGCCCCGCTTAAATGTGATGCTAGCCGGTTGTCCCATGGTGACCTGTGCTTAGTTGCATCATCGGGGTCGTCATCGACATTGACGTTATTATTATTATCTAATTTAATTTAATTAAGACGAAGTGGACTAATTTGTCCCATTATTTGACCTTGTGGGAGGATTGTTTCCTAGGAAATATATTGCACCAAGAAATTATAGGTGGCTGAGTTTTGGGTCCCACTCCTTTGTGTGTATTATTAGGTATAAATGAGTGGGAATGATAATGATAGGGTTCCATGTCATGGTGAAGTGTACATCTTTGTCTTCAATTGAATTTCGTGTATTCACGGTGTTCGAGGTGGTAATGGCCCTGAGGTGGTGGGACTGTGAGGGTAATCACTTCCATATATATTTGTATATACGAGGTGGTAGTGGTGATGGCCCTTGATTGCGATGAAAATGGAGATATGTTTTGCTTTTCTCATTCTTCGCATGCTTTCTCATTGTTGTCTTTAAGGAAATCTCTTATAGCGGGAATTTGGTGATTGACGCTCCTCTATTTGAGCTTCATTGCCGTGATCTAGGGTTCAAAAAGGGATAATTGGAGTTTAGTATTCCGGTTTTGACTAACACTAGGATTTGGTTTAACATTTGTCCAACATGAGAGCTTGATACCTGGACCAGACGTTGACCTATGTTACTGTTTATGACTAGACTTTAATGAATTTGTAAACTAAAAATATTATAAAAATAACGAGATTACAAGTGTACCTTTGAAGTGGGATTATTCTCTGTAAACCTAGAACCCGATATTATTGACTCCCAATTTTTCTCTTCTTCTTCTTCTCCTCCCTACTCTCTGCCGCAGCTGGAAATTGATATTGAGGAATTAGTTGTGCTTGACTATTACAAGATGTTATTGGTGTCACTGCCATGAAGATGTTTGTGTTAATTCGAGAAGAAATCATCATTGTTTGAATCGGTGAAAAGACAGAAAAGAAGAAATTAGGGTATGCAGAGATTAAAGATCGGTTTCGATGGAGGAGATCAAGGATGAAGATTCGAACGAACAGGAGATGAGTCTGTGTTAATTTAAGGGGTAAGATTTAGAAGTGATTTGAAGGATTGTTGTTGAATCGAAGAAGTGGGTGATTGATGATTTGAGAGAAGAGGATCTGAGACGTTTGTGTTCATGAGCTTATACGAGATGTTAAATGGTGTATTCCGCTTGATCAATGAAAAATTGGCAACAATTTGGGTTTGAGTTAATTTTTAATTTCACAATGAGATGGTTGATTTCGAATTGATGGTGAAATTAGGGGTTCTTATAGCTTTGAGAAGAATGGGTTTGTGGTTGAATTGCAGAATGTTGTGGTGGTTCTTGGTGATGTGTTGCAGAATATGTTGATGCAGAGAATGTGGTGGTGCTGAGTTGATGTAGATGATGAATTGCTGCTATACTGCAGCAATTGAGTGAAACAAAGGAGATGGTGGTGTTGTTATTGCAGTGGTATTTGAAATGTAATTAAAGAACTTTAAGTGCCACAAGTTAATGTTGATGGGAGTATTGAAGCTGCTGAGTTTAGAAGATTGTAGGGAATTTGTGTTTGAGATGAATTGTATGGAGGTAAGGCATGAGTGTGGTTCTGATGCTGTCAAGAATTTGAACGAGTGTTTTGAATAAAGTAGATGAATGTTAGGAACCAATATGTGCAGGAAAGAAATTGGTTGTTTCGAATGAGTATGGTTCTAAAGATGGGTGCAGAGGGAAGGTGTTATTCTTTCGTTCATCTACGACAATCGAAGATGGGTTTCTTGGTTTTGGTTTCGAGGAGGAAGGGAAGGCAAAAGAATTGGGGTTATCATAAGATTGGTTACTCTGTAAATAATACTAGAGTACATGGTATAATCGTAATCTCTTTTAATAACTTTAATTCAATATACAATTTTATTAATTTCTTAACATAAGTTGACACTTAATACTGAGTCAACTCCTTTGGATCTCAGTCAGACGTCCAATCCTTTGATGTACTAAGCCCTAACGTTGGGATGAATTGATGTAAGACCAAAGTCTAGTGTTGGTCAAAACCCTTTAATACTAAACTCCAATTATCCTGTTCAAAAATTATATGTAAAAATATCCAGATTAATAACGTAAACCAGAGTATAACATAAAGGTATAGATTCGACTAGCAGCTGGTTTAAGCTTTCTTTTTTTTCTTTTCTCTGAAGCAGCATCTTGTTTGAGTAGAGAGCCCTTTATTTGGTGCAGTTTGCAACTCAAAGTCACTTAATTACTACTCCTCTCACAATGTCCCACATAGAAAACAGGAGATCTGGTTTTAGGATTTTGGTTTTTGTTTGTCCACACTAAATATTCAAATGGCGACTTTGCTTTCCAAGATTTAACTTTTCCATATATACCCATATTTATTGTACATTTTTGTATGTAATTGTGTTGGAGATAAGACGAAAACTTTTAAAATAATTTTAAAAAATCATATAAAATTATGTTCAATCCAATTTTTATTTTTATCTTAATATACGAGAATTATCAATGTATTTTTCTCATACTCCGCCATTTTATTTTATATATGTGGGACGGAGGGAGTATTAAACACGTTCTCAATTATATTTGTAATTAATCAATTATATGTTTTTTTTTGTACAGTCGTACAGGTTAGATATGTATTTCTATTCTACTAAAAATAGAATATACTTGTATTTGTAGCAATAGCTATGGCACAAACTTTTATTAGTCTACATCGGACTGACGTGGACCCATTGTAATTATGGAGTATTATCAATTCGGGTAGGAGCAATGACATAAATGACATAATTTTTTTTTTGACATAATGACCGACTGAATTTGTCTCATTATTTAACATTGTTGGAGGATTATCGGGTAGGTACTGGGTTGGTGGGGTGGTATCAATCTTATTTTATTAAAATGATGAGTTGGGAAGATAGGGTTCCATCCATGTCATGGTGTGAAGTTTATATCCTTGACTTCAAATGACTTTCGTGTATAAGAGGTCGAGGTGGTAGTGATGGCCCACGATTGTAATAGAAACGCGGTAAGCTTTTTATTTTCCCATTTTTCCGGTGCTTAGCTTTATAGTTGTAATCACACTATTATATTATATATGTTACGTTATCTACTAGAAATAACCCGCGCCGTAACGACACGACATGAAACAGGATAATAGATCATAAAGATTTAAATAAACACTATAAACTATAAAAAGACTTATTTTGACCCATGAGAACTTGTTTAGATATTTTTCATCCAGATAATCATAAATTCGTTACACTTATAATTGATTAAAATAATAATTTCAGATAAAAACGCCTGCACAGAGCTTAACTATCATCCCAATAATAGAAGGAAAAAAATCTTAACCATCGTCGAAATATTAAAAAAAGAAAACTATAAAAAATAATGTACTTCTGTATTCTCTACTCTAAAAAATAAGAAACTGAAGCCAACATTTAGAACAAATACAACAAACAACAATAAGTTTGATAGGAGTATGGTTAAAAGGAAAAAGCAATGTGTAACCGTAACGTAGATGTTGTATATTCTAGACTCCAAGTCATCAAATTCAACAAAGGCAAATGCATGCATGAGAATGCCTCCGGTATATCCCAACAAACAGTCAATCTCGGTATCCCATTTGAAGAAGAACCGATGATCATTCTTCGATGGACGAAATCTGGATTTCTCCATTATAGTGTTGAACTTGGCGAGTGTATAGAGCCCTCCCTCGTGGAGCAATGGCTTGAACTTCCATATCAATTTCTTAGGGACGATGCCATGCATGTTATCTCCCTGTCTAGGATGTAAAGATTGATTAGAATGCATGACTAATATTTTATTGTATTTTAAAAAAAATTAGTTTCATTTAGATCGCAATAATAATATACTCATGTTTTCGTCAATCATTAGTAAATCCAAAGTAGTGACTTCTTTGGTCGTCATGAAATCGATCTCTTCCCATTTTCTTGCAACGCGAAACTGAAGCTCTGAAGGTTTGTTTTCATCGCGCGCAATCACGCATTCTCGAAAAGGAAGCGAATACGTTTTGGGTAACGCTTTTCTTGGGGTTACTGCTAATCATGTTTGACATGTTGATACTCTTAAGCTAAAAATTTCACCAAAAAAATAAGTTAGGAATAAGTGAATGAGTGGGAAATGTGTGAATGAGTGGATGGGTGTGGTTGAAGAAATACATTCCTCTATTTATATACACGCTCATTGAACAATTGTAATATGTATAACTTTTAATTTTTTGGACGTTTTCTTTTTTATGCCTGTTATGGGTGAATATATGAGCAGCCGTTTCGTTGCATGGTATGGAATTTCTACATTATTTTATGGGTATTCATGATGGTGGGAGGATAATTAGGGAAGTAAATATAGGAATGAAAGAATTAGGAGCGAAAAAATTTGGTAAGTATTTCTATTCAAAATGGTAAGCTTTAATCCTTAATTTGTCATGCATGTCCTAAATATTAGCCCATTAATGATGGACCACTTTGTAATGTTTGCCGAGTTGAAACAGACCAAGAATTTCTTCGTAAAATTAGGTAAGTATTTCTAATCAAAAGAAGCAAACGGTGAGATTTAATCCTTATTTAGTCGTGCATGCCCTAAGTATTAGCTCCATTTATTATGCATGGCTGAGTGGAAATACATATCTTTTTAATAATGTTTCCTTTTTAGTCTCTCTTCCTTTGGAAAAATGTTCTTATTCTTATTATTCGAACAAAACAATCTTTATCAATCATCATGAGAAAGTGGTTTCAAAAAATGTAAAAGTTTTTGAAAAATGTTTTTGAAGATTCTAACAAAACAATCTTGCATTTGTTTCCAAAAATGTAAAAGTTTCTCATTTGTCCATAACCCCCCACATGAAGATCATCCATTCTTCCTCTTTCCAGCTG
Source organism: Papaver armeniacum (assembly GCA_023531295.1). Lineage (NCBI taxonomy): Eukaryota > Viridiplantae > Streptophyta > Magnoliopsida > Ranunculales > Papaveraceae > Papaver > Papaver armeniacum. Next base: position 87,838 of record JAJJWW010013132.1, on the reverse strand, counting down.
CAAAGTTTCTTCGAAATAGCCTGTGAACATATTTTTATTCCCAAAGAGATTTTGCAACTTCCTTTTTAAGTATATATTTTTCTAAAGTTCTTTGTTCTTTGGGTTTTACATATGGCAACTCTAATGTTATTTGTGTTTTGCAGGTTAATTAAGGTTGGCTTATTCGATTGTCATTTTTTTTTTGTTCTACATATTTCAACTCCCAAGGTATTGCACTCCACATAACTTTCTTCACCTTACTCAATTGTTCCATTTGTTCAATGAGTACAATGGAAATTATGCTTTGTATTTTTGAATTTTTCACGAGTACAATAAAAATTATTCCTATTGTTATTAAAAATAATACATTGTTTGTGTCTTGCAGATTGTTGAATATTGGCACTTTTTATTTTTTTTGAAGACATGGTTGAAAGTTATTTTAGCATTTATATTTTCAGTTTTTTTTTTGTTTTTTTTGTTTTTTTTTGTTTGTAATGCTACTACCATTTAATGGTTGTAACGTCTAATTGAGGAGGAAGTAATTAAGAGGGCTAAAAGGGGTTACAAAATGTTATCCGCCCGTCTAAGGCTCAAAAACCCATCATGTTTTGTATCATAGATATACATTGTCTTTGAGATGAATTTTTATAGTAGGAATTTGGTGATTTACTAGCATGATCTGGGAATCATTTGAAAGAAAATCCCAATTTAATAAAATAACTTGGAGTAACATATGGAATTCTAACACTCCAAAAAAAAATAAAAAATCCACACATTAGTCTTTGATAACATACTATGTATCTACCACTCTGAAATCAACCTTTTGAAAATTCACGATTGAAACTAATATTGGTAGGTAGAATGAGTTTTGGTATGTAGGATTGTGTTCATTTTTCGGTAGGATTTCAGAATTTTATACGAATGAGGTTTGAAATTTAGGATTGTGCTCATTTTTCGGTAGGATTTCAGAATTTTATACGAGAAACATATTACATATATAATATTAGGTTCAAATTAATTCATTATCGTTTAACTATATAAAAGCTGGCACCAAAAGATCCGTGAATTGCTTCGTAATCGAATGGATCAATTATGGGATAGTGTGTGAATAACATTATCCAGGTATCATTTTTATAACAGTAAGTGACAAAATGGGTTAGGTATTATGATCACAGCATTAGGTATTATGTTGAGAACAACACTAATTAAATAAATTATGCAAATATTCAACAATGCAAAACTAGAGGAATCAAAATTAAAACTACGTGATTGATTATATAATTGATATTATAATATTCAAGACTGCGTGGACTAATTCATCTTGATTTCCGCAAGATTTTGTGTCATTCATGATCAATTTCTTTCTTTTCCTGCAAATCTCATATCATGTATAATGTATTTATCTCATGCTTATTTGTGAATTTTTATCTCGCAATAACCGTGTAGATGTGGAAAATCCTACTTCTACATCCAAGAAACATAAACACACACACAAGAAAGCAAACAAGCAAGAGATGTACAAGAACACAAGATATACGTGGTTCGGTATGATTACCTACGTCCACGGGGTGAAGGGTTGATTATCTTATTATTTGAATCGGAGTTATAATGATGTTTCTAGCTCACAAGTTCTCTCTTCCTCACTTACAAGCTCTTAGTGCTCTCTCTCCCTTACTGAATACTTGCCCTTAAATCTCTACAAATCTCTCTATTTATAGCCGCAAGTGCTAATACATCCGAGTTACAGTGTATGTCATGGTGTATCTTCTTTGATGTTCTCTTTGGCTCTGGTTGATGCCCTGCCCGATGTACTAGGTCGAGCTTGGTGATGTTTCCTCATGTCGCCTCTTCACCCAATGTTAGTGTCTTTGGAGAATGCTGCCGATGTCGCCCGTGATACTCTTAGCCGAGTCTTACTTTGACCGAGTCGTCCTTATCTTCTCAACTACTTAGTCAGTGCATTTATTGCTGATGTACATGATGGCTGTCACGTCCCTACTTTACACGTATTGTCTTCACAGGTTCATTTCATACCTCTTTTCTCGCACCAAGGCTGAGTGGTAGGATTCAGTGCTTCACGCTTCTTCTGCAATTAATGTCTCACCTCCTAGGATTGCTCCACCTATATCTGTGGATTATTTACGCCTACATTTATGCCCCTTCTTTTACTCGTGTGATCGACACGAGGGGAAGAAACCGCCTTGGCTTCCACGTCCTTTGTCATGCCGTATTCCACGCCATGTTGTTCCCCACTCCCGCTCGTCTTTATGACCGGTTACCTCCTCCGTCGGTTACAGTTCCCTAGGGTATAAATCCTTCCCTTAAACCCTTGGTTTCTCATTTTGCCTTCTTTTTCAAAATAACCTTCTCTCTCCTTTCCACCGATGCTCTGAAATCTGCGTACCATCCGATCTTTCTCAGGAAATCTTAATCCTTCTACCTTTTGTTGATCTTCCGTTGCTGCAGTTATCGTGTTTTCGCTGTTCGTCTTCATTCCCCTCAGTTTGGATTCTGCCTCTTCTGCTTATTTAATGGCTTCTGCTTCTTCAACTCCTTCTATGACAGAAAAAAGGTGCGTAAGTTATACCTTTTCTGAAGACGATGGTGCTCCTCTCGATTCTTTATTTATTATTGATAGTCCTTCCCATCATGATTCCCGCGCCCTGAATTCTCTTTTCTCTGATGGTTCTTCTTCATATTTATGTAGGAATGATAAGAAGGTTGCCAAAGACTTGACGGACGAACAGTTCATTCAACAATTGAAGGATGACTTCAATCTTCATGATTACAAGATTACTCTCTTATCGGGCCAGAAAGGAGTTTTGAAGAGAAGTGATGTCACCAACTTCTCCCACTCGCCCGAGACGACTGTCATTACCAAAGGTCAGCTAGAGCTCGGGTAGCGCTTTCCTCTGTATGACCCGAGTCTTCCATTTATGTATGAAGACCTCTCCAAGATCCGCCCTCATCGAGCATTGGCTCGGTGGAATGGTAATACTTTCCGCATCATAAATGAGTTCGAAAGGAGAAGTCTGGGCGGCTGTACTCCTACTGCTTGGTCGACATATGATCATTCCCAAGCGGGCGATTATACTCCTGCCAGTTTTGCTTCCAACTACCGGAGTGGGACTTCTTCTAATGGAGACCTTGCTGGTTTTCCTGCTATCCCTCACCGCAACAAGGTTATCCCTGAGGGCTTTAAGAAGCTTCTTTTAGACGAGGATCCCGAGGGGAAGATTACTAAGACAACTAACAAGCATGCCCGTCATACCAGTGACTTAGCTTGGGATCGAGTTCTGTTAGGCATCTATGGTCCTCTTTATAGTGGCAAGTTTTCTCCTCCGCCGAGCTCTATCCGTTACGGGTCGTCAATGTTGATCGGGTAAGTTCCTTCGTCTTGCTCGATGTCGGCCCCTGTTTTCAGCAATGTTTTAATTTTGCTTGCTTTTTTAGTTCAAGTCCTAGACCGCCCAACCGGAATCTCTCGTTCCTCGAAAGAGAGGTTCTAGCACAGGGGCCGAGGAGGAGACAAGAAGGTAACAAATATACTGCTTTTTTACAGTACATGTACTTGCCCCTATTTGTTGCCTTGAATTTATCTGACGAAGTCCCATGTGCAGAAATTGAAGGTTAGTAAAGGTGGGGCCGAAGACGATGTTGCGATCGATGGTGAGGATCCTGAGGATCGGCTTCCTTTGTCTCATTTCCTGTGGAAGTCGCCTCAAAAAACCGCTGATGTTTCTTCTGCCATTGTAGGTGGTAAGCCCATGGGGAAGGGTAAATAGACTGAGGGCGACTTGTATGCCTGGAAAATCACCGTGCCCAAAGAAATCACCGGTAAAAGGATTTTTCTTGGCGATGGTGTTGTGTATCTTGAATCTGATGGTGATGATGATGAAAATCTTTTTGATGGAGAGGAAGAGGCCGATGGTGATGAAAAGGAGCCGAAGCAGATGGAGAAGTCTGGTGATGGTGGAAATAATGTGGTTACTCGTGGCGAAGAGAATATTACTTCTGGGAACGAGTTGTTGGAGCCCATTTCTCATGTGGTTCCTAACTTGGGCAGTACCACCTCCTTTACTGTCTCGGGCCCTCTGTGAAATTCTTTAGGGGCTCTCCTTTCTCCTGACTTTGTCTCCTTGTCCGATGAGGATATGATTAGTTCCATAACTTTGTACTCTGCTGGTCTAAAGGGCACATTTGATCTAATTGTAAGTTGTTTTGTTTATACATAGGTTTGTAGAGTGAAATGATCACTAACGTTTACAATGTTACTAGGCGGTCAACAAGGAGTTGCTGGATGCTGATATTCGTCAGAGAGATCTAGCGGAGAAGGAGGATCTTCGGCTTCAATTGCAGCGTGAGCAAGGACGGGCCCGAGATATTGAAAAACGATTGGCCGATGGCCAAGGTACTTGCTTGATACCCACATCTTCGTGATTGATTCTGTAGTGCCAATATCTTATTATTAGTATTATCTTCTTAGCCGAAGTGTCTAGTATTGATGCCGACGCCGCTTCAGAGTACCATTTGTTAAAGACAAAACTAGACATTGAACTGGATCATGTTGAGAATCTACACCAAAGAATTGTGAATAAGGATGATAAGATAGATCGACAAGAGTCCGAGATTGAACAACTTCGTGATGAGTTACAGCGGGTTCAAAGATTTGAGTATGTTCCCGATGAGATGGATAATCTCCGAGCAAGTTTATCTCGGTTCCAAGGGATTGTTGTCGATAAGACGTTGTTGGCCAGTAATTTGGAGAGTCAATGTGAGAAGTTTAGATATCAACTTACGGATCTGCACGTCGATCGTAAGAGGCTTTTAAAGGAAAGAGATACTGCCGAGCTGTCTAATCAAGAAGTGAAAGAAAAGCTCAGACAACTCGAGAAGGTATCCCAAGATTAGAGTGGCTTCAAACTGATATGTCGTGTTTGCGACTGACACATGATCGAAAAAATGCTGATTGGCAAGATCATAAGAAGTACTGCCCCACCAATGAGTTCAATGAGCAAAGACATTACAACGAGCTAACAAATAAAATATCTACGTTGAGTATATTTTACTTAAGTCCGAGGTACTATGAAAGAAGTGTTTCCATTGCTAGAAGGTGTTATTGTGTGTAATATGTTTTGGTTGTAGTCATACTTTTGTTATGCTTCCCTTGTCATAATTCTAATCGGTGTCTTTGCCCCTGCAACCGAGCAAGAGAAAGTGAAGTTTTTGGAGGAGGAGAATGCCCGACTGAAGGCGAGGTAGACCCATCTGCTTGGGCAAGTAGCCACTGCTGAGGCGGCATCGACTCAGTTGACTCAGAGTCTCGTTGCTGAGAAGGAGCGGTTCAATTCCGAGCTGGTTGTTAGAGTGAAGGAAGGTGTTAAAGCGGTGATGGATAAGAAGCGAGCCGATGCTGCTGCTAAAAAGGCCGGTTCAGGATCAGTTCCTCCAAAGGCATAGATGGACCTTTTGTAGTGCTGCGCCACTATTCTGCTCCATATGTTGGGTTGTAATTCGTTTGAACACCTTTATTTTCTCTCCCTACTCTTTGTTTTATGGGGTGCTGCGTCGCCAACCGGTTGTTTTCTTGTTACTTGACATTCTCCCTTATGCCGTTTTGTTCATACTTTGGTTGTTTATTAATGTTGAGCTTGTTGTTCCCTGCAACAAAGTGTGTTAACGTGTGATGGTTATTTTCAATGTTGTTGTAGTAATAGGTTCGTTCAAGACTTGTGAAAGCAGATTTTTTTAGACTTAATTTTTGTAAATAAAAATAACAAGCTCAATTAAAAAAAGTTGTTTGGAAATTATGGAGAGGCTGGGGCTAGGATTCCGCTATTCACCAATTCCAAAGTGATACTAAATACAATCATGCAATTTCACATGTTCAATTTGATTCTCAACTATTGCAAAAGTAGATTTTTCTTAAACAACTGTTAATCCAAAGCATGGGAAATCAAAAACCTAGGCTAAGCATATTCCATCAATAGAAAATACAATTGTTTAACAAAAATCATAAAATCTATTTTCAATCTAGGCAATTAATCATAATTAAAAATTGCACAAATTAAATAATTAAGAATTACCACTTTTTCATTGGAAAGATAGCTTCCTCCATCGCCCCAAGGATTGGGTTTAGCCCATCATTGTATAAACTTTCTCAAAGTATTGATTCATGCTCAAAAAATTGTTTACAAAGATGAAATGGAGAGAAAATGATTAAACCGGGTGTTTGCAACGTTTATAAATGTTGCAAAACACTGCAACAAAGAACGATAATAAGTATGCGTCACAAGCTCTCAGATATTATGACCCTCTAGTTTACGTCGTTGACATTGTTGAAGAACGACGGTCTTTGGCCGTCTGTTCTTCGTGTTCTTTTAAAATGAGAGAAAACAATTACCGCAACTCGATCAATCTTCACTCTGTTGTGCTCCAAACTCTCCCAAACTCACCGTCCCCCTTATCTGATACTCCAACGTCTTATTTATACCCAACAGGCCCAAGAATAACACCTCATTAATTAAAAAAGAAAGGTGCCCCTTAACCAGCTGTGGGGTGCGAATAGCAACGGGTTTCCCCTTAGCAATTGGGTTACCCCTTATCAAAAGTGGGAGTCCGAATAGCAAATGTCCTCCGGGGGTGTTCCGAGCAACTTTTCGAGCCGAATTTTCCAACAATCTTTATTTCCAAAAAATACCTATAAACACACAAAACACCATAATAAGGACAAAAAAGGGTACTAACAATACGGAACATTGAGGACAAATTAGACACATAAATGCGTCTAACAAATACCCCCAAACTTATTATTTGCTAGTCCGCGAGCAAAACTAATAAAATTCTAACTCACTAGGTGGCCCCAGTGACGGAGTGTTGTCTCCGGAGGGTTTACCAGAGGTGTACCCACAAAACCTTTACTCCAGACCCTAGCTATCTACGCAGAACCTTGGAAGGCACTAAAGAATCTCCTTGGTTGGCATACTTATTGACTACAGGGGGAAGTACCCCGATGCGAAATTCCAATTGATGTACACGAGTTTGCACTCAAGCATACTAAAATTCATATAAAGTGACAAGAGCTCTACTCGGATAGTTTCGGACATCATAAACCGAGTCAACCAATCACATGGATAGATTAAGAAGATGGATGTATAGAAAAACGTGGATGATGTTGACTAAGGTGAACCTATCCTAATGGATTGAGATACTGGTCTGGACTAATATCAACACACTGGCATATACAAGGGAACCAGTGGTCGATAAACCTAACTCTAGGTCAACTCAGCTGGCATATACAAGGGTACTAGTGGTCGACTTTATTGTATTTATTCCGGTTGGTCTAATGGTCTGGTCTCAATTTTTTTTTTTTTTGGTATCTCAGTCACTCTATTTCACCCTAGCAATGGTAAAAAAAGAAAAGAAAAAGAAGTGATCAGGATTCTTTCGATGTTTCCATCACGAGGATATGGCGAAACTACCATGTTTTCTTTTCTAACACCCGAGCTCTGTGCTTTTATGAATAGACTCTTTAGATGTTTCCATCTAATCAGATTGGTTCCTCAACTCCTACAACCAAGATGTTCCCATCCACTTAGATTGGTTAGTTCCATCCTTAATAAACATAAATTTCTAGGCTCTGAGTTTTATTTATTGCAACTAAAAAGTTTCTCCCTTACCCCCAAACTTAAATCTAACATTGTCCTCAATGTTCTAAAGATGAAATTAAAAACATGAACAAGGAGAAACCGTTACCACTAGAGGGAAATGAGGAAAAATATTACCGTGTTGCATGAGCAAGGGATACCTCCCAAGGAGTGCTAAGTTTAAAGTCTTGAGCCAGGACATAAAATACCTCAAAAGGATCTTCACCTTCCAAAGTCATACACCAATAGCCGAAATAGTTGTGGGTCCATAAGACCAAATAGAGTTAACACCAATAAGAAACAACTGCACTGGTTCAGAAAAAATGAATAGAAGGAGCACATCCTCATCTAAGGTTTCTGTCAAGACAACTGGGTTTATCTGGGGAAAATAATGAAGCTTCATATGTGTGTCTTGATAAAGAGATTCATCCGAAATACTGGCCTCTAATACCTGGGTCACTTCCTGGACAGTATCAGGAGGATCGGGTTGCGGAGTCTGAATAGACTCAAGTAATATCTCAGACGCACAAGGCTCGAGTCCCAAGTTAGGGACTTCAAAGGGATACGTGATGATCACAAGACCCATCACTACCCAAAAACTTAGGGTTTACACTACTCACAGACAAACCTCTAACTATTGCTTGAATTTCTGGATCCTCAGAGTCCCTAAAGTACTCAAGAGCTTCTTCTAGTTCTCTACCCCCAAACTTAGGGTTATCATTATTCTCAGAAAGACCTAACACTATTTCCTGGATTTCTGGGTCCGTAGAGTCTTTAAAATACTCAAGGGCTTCTTCTAAAGACTGATCACACATCTGGTATAAGAGATTGGTTTCACAAATTCATCTAAAGAATCTCCCGAAGAAAGTGTCATGCCAATTATCCTGAACTAAATCTCGAACTAAAGTGCTAATCATATTCACTTCTTCAAATCATCATTCTCAGAAGGTTGTCTAGTAACATTAAAGACATTTAGTTCAGTGGTCATATTACCAAAGGATATGTTCATAAGCCCAGTCCTACAGTTGATGACAACGTTAGCTGTGGCTAAAAATGGGCGACCTAGAATCACCGGGATTTGAGCATTTGGGTCCTGAACAGGTTGGGTGTCTAGAACAACGAAATCCACTGGATAAATAAACTTATCAACCTCAATCAGAACATCCTCTATGAAACCACGAGGGACTTTTACAGACCTATCAGCTAATTGTGGATTCATTTTAGTCGGTTTCAACTTACCAAGACCTAGCTGGGTGTATACATGATACGGGAGTAAGTTAACACTAGCTCCTAAGTCAAGTAAAGCTTTATCGACCATGTGATTACCAATCGCACAAGAAATGGTGGGGCATCCATGGTCCTTATACTTAGGGGGTGTTTGGTTCAGAAGAATGGAACTTACTTGACCAGTTAAAAAGGCTTCTTTTGGACATTAAGCTTACACTTTCGTGTACAAAGATCTTTAAGGAACTTGGCATAAGCAGGCATCTGCCTAATTGCTTCTAATAACGGAATATTGATGTTCACCTATTTAAATGTTTCCATTATCTCGTTGAATGTCGACTCCTTCTTTGTTGGGGATAACAACTGCGGGTCTAGGGCTCTAGGCACAAAGGTAGTCCTAACAGGAATTTCTTAGGACTCCTTAGGGATTGTTTCAGTTTCCTCATCTACGGGTTCCTTTTGGGACGTAGAAGGTGGAACTACAGTATGTCCACTAGGCATGGCTACCTTATTGTCTACCGTTTTACCGCTCCTAAGGGTTTTTATCGAGTTCACATGGTTTTATGATTCCTCACCAACTAAAGATATTTGATGGACCCCCCTAGGATTGGGTTGAGATTGACTAGGAAACTCACCTTCTTCTCTCTCACTTAAATACTTAGCTATTTGGCCGACTTGAAGTTCTAATTTAGCAAGAGTCTGGGAATTATCCTTATGGTTCTGCCTGGTTTCTTGTTGAAAGCTAAGGTGGTTGGCGGATAACATATCATGGTTCTTTACTAACATAGTAAGAGCTTCTTCTAAGGTAGAGATCTTTTTCTCAGAAGTGTTCTAAAACTAGGTTTGACCTGAAGGGTTCTGAGTATAACCAAAACCTGGGGGAGGCTAAGAATTACTAGACTGACCTTGATTCTGGCCCTTAGACCAAGAAAAATTAGGATGGTTTCTCCAACCAGGGTTGTAGGTCTCTAAGTAGGGGTCAAACTTCTGACGGTTCTCAAACCTAGCGTTTTTATAGACAGCATGGGCTTGTTCTTCACTAACATGACCTTCCCAAAATGAGTTATCGGGCTCTATTCCACAACTAGAGACTTGAGAGGCTCTATTAGGTTCAACAAGGGACCTATTTTTAGATCGACCTATTTCCAAAGCTTCTAACCTTCTAGACAAAGCAGCAAACTTAGCCTCTGACTCGAAGCTTGTATCTACCACATTGGTACCACTTCTATTAACCAAGAGTCTTTTAGGGGTTCAACACAAGGCTCCAACTCGTTGGGATTTTTCAGCGATAGTTCCTAAGAAGGTAAAAGCATCATCGCAGCTTTTATTTGTGAATTCACCGGCACACATAGACTCGACCATGGATTTAGTCGAATAGTCTAAACCATTATAAATAATCTCCACAAGTTTCATCTTATCAAATCCATGGTGAGGACACTGAGAGACTCTCCCTCTTGTTGCACACTATCACTAATTTTTTTCCTAACAGCTGCAGTTTTATGCTTAGGGTAGAATTTCATATAGAAAGATGCAATCATTTCTTGCCATGTTTCAATGGATTCGGATGGTAGGTTGTTCATCCAGTCTTGGCTTTATCTCTCAAGGAAAAGGGAAACATCTTAAGTTTCAATACTTCATCAGTAAGATCTTTTATTCTAACCGTCCCATAAATTTCCTCAAAGTCCCTAATATGAAAATAAGGGTTCTCATCATCTTTTCCTAAGAATATAGGGATCATTTGAAGAATACTAGGTTTTATCTCGAAATTAGCCTGTATTGGCTGGCAATTTAATGCACGGCTCGGTTGGTCCTAGTTGGGAACATGTAATCTTTCAAAGTAGTCATTGCTTGGCACAACAAGTACTAGGGTACTTTCTTCACGAAGAGACAAATTCTCAAAACTGAAGTTTCCGAAAACGGGGCTCTCAAAAGAAGAGTCTTCGAGTTCCCCGACTTCACAAGAAGAACTACTAGGTTTGTCACTAATCAAACGACCTAGATTGTTTTTTTTACAAGCCCGTTCTCTAATGACCTCGGGCATACACTGGAAAAACAAAACAAAACAAAAAGGAAAATCCTAAAAGGAAGGGAAGTTCTATGCAAACACAAATAAGGCTGACTCCACCACAGCAAACCTAATGATATCTAGAAAACAAAAAGCATGATGGCTCCACTTAGATTGTTTTCTAGACCAGCTTCTAATCCTTCGAAAGGGAATTCGTTACAATTTAAGCAAACCCCTCTGGATCAATCCGAGTCAAAGTAAGTTGAATCAAGGCAAGGGAAGCTCCGTGAAGCTTTGATACCCAAGGCCTCACCGCTATTACAAGGCGGCGCAGTCACGCATTCAACTTCACAGAAACCTTTATGAACTTCAAAGTATGCTAAAAGAGTAACCAATATTTTTCGAGCGACTTTCCAACTAAGCTCGTTACCCTATCGGTCTCGTTCTATTCAAATTTTAAGGCTTAGGTTCGCGTTAAGTATTGTTCTCCTAAGGCGGGCAAGAAGAGAACGGTGATGAAATCCGAACCCTTATCTTGTATGGCCAGTCCTTGCCCTTTACTAGGAAATTAAAACAACCGTTTTCAAGTCCTCAGCATATATTCACACGAAGGAAGACAGTAACTCGCTGACAGGGGATTCGTGAGTGTTTCAACAAACTTACCTCCCGTACCAGACGGGGGATGAACCGTTGTAGTCGACTCGGGCCACGAATCCTATGTCATGTACGAACCCGAGGGGCCGAGGTGATATCGTAATCACCGCCCTTCTCTGCAAACAGTTTAATATTTAATACTACCCTTCCGTAGGGTTTAAAAAAAATGTCCAAATGTCCAAGTCCAAAGTCCAAAAATAAAGTACAAAAGAAAAGGAAAGTCTTAAAAAATAAAAATAAAAAATATCTCTCTCCTTTTTTTTTCTCTCTTTTTTTATAAAATATAAAAAAATCTTCTTCTTTCGCTTCTTTCGCTTTGTCTTTAACTCCAAATCTTTAAGTATCCACCAAAAGCTTTGGCAAATTTTTCTTTCGCTCCAAATCCCAAAATCTGAAAGGAAAAGACAAAAACCCAAAAACGTAAAGAAGAACAAATAAATAAAAACCTAAAAGAAAATCTAAAAACTCTAGCCTAAAGACAAGTCCGCGTCGGCGGCGCCAAAAATTGATAGTTATTTTCAATGTTGTTGTAGTAATAGGTTCGTTCAAGACTTGTGAAAGCAGATTTTTTAGACTTAATTTTTGTAAATAAAAATAACAAGCTCAATTAAAAAAAGTTGTTTGGAAATTATGGAGAGGCTGGGGCTAGGATTCCGCTATTTACCAATTCCAAAGTGATACTAAATACAATCATGCAATTTCACATGTTCAATTTGATTCTCAACTATTGCAAAAGTAGATTTTTCAGAAACAAAAACTGTTAATCCAAAGCATGGGATATCAAAAACCTAGGCTAAGCATATTCCATCAATAGAAAATACAATTGTTTAACAAAAATCATAAAATCTATTTTCAATCTAGGCAATTAATCATAATTAAAAATTGCACAAATTAAATAATTAAGAATTACCACTTTTTCATTGGAAAGATAGCTTCCTCCATCGCCCCAAGGATTTAGGTTTAGCCCATCATTGTATAAACTTTCTCAAAGTATTGATTCATGCTCAAAAATTGTTTACAAAGATGAAATGGAGAGAAAATGATTAAAACCGGGTGTTTGCAACGTTTATAAATGTTGCAAAACACTGTTACAAAGAACGATAATAAGTATGCGTCACAAGCTCTGCAGTATTATGACCCTCTAGTTTTTGTCGTTGACACTGTTGAAGAACGACGGTCTTTGGCCGTCTGTTCTTCGTGTTCTTGGTGTAACAGCAGTAAAAAACAATTCTGCAACTCGATCAATCTTCACTCTGTTGTGCTTCAAACTCTCCCAAACTCCCCGTTCCCCTTCTCTGACTCTCCAACGTCTTATTTATACCCAACAGGCCCAATAATAACACCTCATTAATTAAAAAAGAAAGGTGCCCCTTAACCAGCTGTGGGGTGCGAATAGTAATGGGTTGCCCCTTAGCAATTGGGTTACCCCTTATCCAAAGTGGGAGTCCGAATAGCAAATGTCCTCCGGGGGTGTTCCGAGCAACTTTTCGAGCCGAATTTTCCAACAATCTTTATCTCCAAAAAATACCTACAAACACACAAAACACCATAATAAGGATAAAAACGGGTACTAACAATACGGAACATTGAGGACAAATTAGACACATAAATGCGTCTAACAACGTGTTAGTATAAATTCAATTTCTGTCGAACACACTCAACAGGGAGGGTCATCGGGCCCAATGCCATGTCCCGATTGAGGTATCTCATCACCGTCATTTCGATCTAGTGGTAGGGTATTGGTCTTTCCTAAGCTTTATTGACTCAATATCCCCAAGAAGCTATCAATTAGCTACCTTGGGCAAGTGATTTCGGCCACTTGCGATGGGAGAAATGTTGTATGCTCGATTGTCAAGTACTCATGCCCCGACAATCGGCCGCTGGTTTCCAACCACCAGAGCCCTTAGACTACCTCAGCACTTGCACACTGCCACTGCCCCGAGTTCGAATAGCCCGTCGAGTGTAAGGCACCTCGGGACTTGCACACTGCCGTCGCCCCGAGTACGAATGCCCATTCGAGTGTAAGTCACCTCAGAACTTGCACACTGTCGTCGCCCCGAGTACTAATGACTATTAGACGCAATTGTCATAGTTCTTAACCCACGTGGATTTTTAAGGATACGAATGACAAGACATCATATCTGTTTTCGCACCCCTTATGGGTGATACAGCTTTAGGTGTCTAGTATTCCACGGCCGCGGTTCGGGTGTTCCGTCCGGTTTCAATATCTTATATGCCCCTTCTCCCACCTTTTCCACAATCGTGTATGGTCCGCCCCATCGCACCGCTAATTTTCCTCCCTTCTTGTCACGTTCATAACTGGGTAATTCTTTCAGTACTAACTGCCTAGGTTGAAATTCTCTCGGCCGAACTCGCTTGTTATATTCACGATGTAGTCTCCTTTGATAGTTTTCCATTTTTTGCAGGGCCATCTCCCTAGTTTCTTCTAATTCGTCGAGCTTGGCCAAGATCAGGTCTGCCGAGATGTTTCGTCTCCAAGCCTCAGTTCTTGTTGTAGGTATCATTTCTTCTGTAGGGAGAATAACTTCGGTGCCATACATTAGCATAAAAGGTAATAGACCAGTGACGTCTCTGCGTGTAGTCCTGTAAGCCCATAGAACGTTGTAGATCTCCTCACACCATTCGCCGTATTCCCCGTCTAACTTCTTTTTTAGGTTGTCGGCTATGGTTTTGTTTGTAATCTCGGCCTGCCCATTACTTTGTGGGTAAATGGGTGTCGCCTTGCTCTTTCGAATGTTGTAAGTGATGAATAATAGGTCGATATTTTTTCCCTGCAATTGTTTCCCATTGTCCGAGATAATTGCAGCTGGTACACCAAAACGACAGATAATGTGCTCCCAAATGAAATGGAATACGTCCTTGTCTCGAATATGTCTCAGGGGTGCCGCTTCTACCCATTTGGTGAAGTAGTCTGTGGCCACTATCAAGTATTTTCTTTATCCCGACCCGACATGTAATGGCCCCACGATATCGATCCCCCATTTGGAAAATGGCCAGGAACTAATAACTGAGTTCAGGGTGACTGCTAGTGCATGTATCTTCTTACCAAACTTCTGGCACTCATCACAGATTAAAGCCATGTGCTTAGCATCTTCATTCATGTAAGGCCAAAAATATCCCATGGTCTTTGCTCGATCTTCCAGGCTCCGCCCCGAGCTATTATTACCCGCTGCCCCGTAGTGCAATTCATTCAAGATCGTGTGCCCCTCTTCTTTGCTTAAGCATCTCAATAACGGTCCTAAATAGGATTTTCTGTATAAGACACCATCTCGCAACTCATACGTCGCTGATTTGCTTTTAATCTTGTTGATCTCGGGTCCCCTTTTGGGAAGTTCTCCCGTTTCCAAGTATTGGTGAATGGGTTTACGCCAATCCCCAGCTTCATATTTATCGGCCGTGGCAACTGTTACATATGCCTTGAGGTCTATTGGTTCGGGTATAGATGGCATTAAAATTCGCATAACTCGAATGCCTTCCAAGCTCGGGTCTGTTAGCATCGAAGCAATGTAGGCCAGTGCATCGGAGTGGCGATTATGTTTTTTGCAGATGTGTCGGAACTTAATGTTTGGTATTTGGCCGATGTAAAATTGGGCGAGTTCCCAATACTTCTGCAAAACCGGGTCATGTATGGCGTATTTTCCATTGATTTGTCTAATGACTAGTTGAGAGTCGCTAGTGAGCCTTACATCGTGGATTCCCATTTCGACTATCATTCGCAAAGCATGTATTACCGCCTCATATTCAAGTAACATTCTTTGTTGTCTTAAATTCGAGCCTGAACGAGTGAACCATCTTCTTCTCCTTTGGCGGAGTGAAGGCGATTCCTAAACCAGACCCATCTTTGTTGGATGACCCATCTAAGAAAACTTCCCACCGTGTCGGGTCACATGTATCGAGGAGATCAGACGGATCTTCTCGGTCTTCCTCCATGACCAGGGATATCCTCCACCTCATCCTCCTCGTTCAAAGGAAAATCGGCCAAGAAGTCCGCCACTGCCCGCGCCTTTACTGCTGTCCTCATTTTGTGGAATACGTCGAAATGCTTAATTTCAGCACTCCATTTAGAGATCCGTCTCGACCTTAATGCGTTATTCTATGGATGACTTCGTAAGTACACGGATCCTATGAGTCTGAAAGTACGTCCGTAGTTTTTGTGTCGCCCATACAGAAGCGAGAATTACTTGCTCGATCCTGGTGTAGTTCTTCTCAGCTGGATTCATGGTCTTGCTTATGAAGTTGTTTATGGGTGAAAATCGTTTCTGCTTTGATTTCGGTAATTCCAGTGGGTGAGTGAGAAACTGATTCAAACCCTAAACAAATGTGCTGCGCGTGAGCACTTTATAGGTTCGAGAGATCGATCTGTACAAGTCCGGCCTAAACCAAGAAATGGCCGTTCCAGACTTGCTTCGGTCACAAAGTGGAGGAGAAGGGTTGATTTGGGGAGGGAAGCAAAGAAAGGTGTTGAGGAGAGTAGTATCTCGACTTGTATCGAAAGTGAAAGCTTAGGAAGCTTGCAAGAGATGGAAGCTTTTGAGAGAGCTCGCAAAGTTGCCTTTACGAGAGTGTAAGTGTAGTATATTTCTCCCGACAGAGACTTGTTGTCCGGTGGAAATAGGTAAGACCTATTTATACAAGTCGAGATTGAAACGTACCCTGGCCTCATGAAGGAAGAGAGTAAAGGGTGAAATAATGGGAGGAGGTGGTAACCGCATGGTTTAATGGGCGAAAACGTTTTTCACCATTATTTCCTCTTTTATTTGACCGCTTTATTCCTTTTCACGCTTTCTTAATGTGAGCGTAGTGTCTGGCCGCATCTTGTGACCGCCAAACCAAAACCCTAAAGAAACATCCCCGGTTTGTGTCGATGTCTCGAGTGTTGGTTGCATCTTGAGTGCAAGTGGCGCTGCTAGGGGCGCGTGTGGCATGTGCCAATGGCATGTGCGGAATGCCTTGGTGGTAAGTTGCACGGTTTGCAAGTTAGGTTACCCGGCGTGTGGGTTTGGCATATGCCAATGGCATGTGCGGAATGCCTTGGTGGTAGGTTGCACGGTTTGCAAGTTAGGCTACCAACTTGTGTGTTTGGCATGTGCCAATGGCATGTGCGGAATGCCTTGGTGGTAGGTTGCACGGTTTGCAAGTTAGGCTACCAGCGTGTGTGTTTGGCATGTGCCAATGGCATGTGCGGAATGCCGTGGTGGTAGGTTGCACGGTTTTGCAAGTTAGGCTACCGGCGTGTGTGTTTGGCATGTGCCAATGGCACGTGCGGCCATGTTGACCTAGTTGCAAGTCTTGCAAACCTAGGGCGCTATGTTGGGCGTGGGCCAAAGGCATAGCGGCTTAGAAATATGGCTTGCGGCACGTGTTGGCATGTGCCAATGGCACGTGCGGCCATGTTGACCTAGTTGCAAGTCTTGCAAACCTAGGGCGCTCTGTTTGGCGTGGGCCAAAGGCATAGCGGCTTAGAAATATGGCTTGCGGCACGTGTTGGCATGTGCCAATGGCACGTGCGGCCATGTTGACCTAGTTGCAAGTCTTGCAAACCTAGGGCGCTATGTTTAGCGTGGGCCCAAGGCATAGCGGCTTAGAAATATGGCTTGCGGCACGTGTTGGCATGTGCTAATGGCACGTGCGGCCATGTTGACCTAGTTGCAAGTCTTGCAAACCTATGGCGCTATGTTGGGCGTGGGCCAAAGTCATAGCGACTTGGAAATATGGCTTGCGACACGTTTTGGCATGTGCCAATGGCACGTGCGGCCATGTTGACCTAGTTGCAAGTCTTGCAAACCTAGGGCGCGATAGCGGCTTGGAAATATGGCTTGCGGCACGTGTTGGCATGTGCCAATGGCACGTGCGGCCATGTTGACCTAGTTGCGAGTCTTGCAAACCTAGGGCGCGATGTTTGGGCGTGGGCCAAAGGCATTGCGGCTTGGAAATATGGCTTGCGGCACGTGTTGGCATGTGCCAATGGCACGTGCGGCCATGTTGACCTAGTTGCAAGTATTGCAAACCTAGGGCGCGATGTTTGGGCGTGGGACAAAGGCATAGCGGCTTAGAAATATGGCTTGCGGCACGTGTTGGCATGTGCCAATGGCACGTGCGGCCATGTTGACCTAGTTGCAAGTCTTGCAAACCTAGGGCGCTATGTTTGGCGTGGGCCAAAGGCATAGCGTCTTGGAATTTGGCGTTGTTGCCATGGTGCGCGAGGTGCGGCTTGGCTTGGCATAGTTGCCATGGTGCGCAGAGTGCGGCTTGGTTTGGCATGGTTGCCATGGTGCGAGTATGCGGCTTGTTTTAGCATGGTTGCCATGGTGCGCAAAGTGCGGCTTGGTTTGGCATTGTTGCCATGGTGCGCAGTATGCGACTTGGTTTGGCATTGTTGCCATGGTGCGCAGTATGCGGCTTGGTTGGGCATTGTTGCCATGGTGCGCGAAGTATGCGGCTTGGTTTGGCATGGTTGCCATGGTGCGCGATATGCGATGCTTGGTTTGGCATTGTTGCCATGGTGCGCAATATGCGGCTTGGTTTGGCATTGTTGCCATGGTGCGCGATATGCGGCTTGGTTTGGCATGGTTGCCATGGTGCGCGATATGCGGCTTGGTTTGGCATTGTTGCCATGGTGCGCGATATGCGGCTTGGTTTGGCATAATCGCCATGGTGCGCGGGTGCGGCTTGGTTTTGAAATTAGGGTTACGTGTTGAAAACCCTAATCTGGTATTTTGAAAAAATACCCCTATTAATTATTTACACCGAGTTAAATGCTCTTAGTTAATGTGTTGCGGGTAACACTAGGTCATGGGGTTTTACGATTTTACCCCTTGTCTAAAAACCACCATCAACATTAAGTCCCCCTGCTTAGCTCGGGCAGGGCTTTTTTGCGAGTAAGCATAAGATGGTGACAAACTATTAACAACAAACCGTAAAGAAAATTGAAAGGAGGCTCGTCTGACCTTTTATAAATAGGATTTGGAATCCTTGCCTCTAGTCGTTTTGCACAAGTCAGGAGGCTGGCACAATTGGTGGGCCCGATGCAGCTTAGGCGACGTTGGGAAGTTGGCGTGAGTTGGGAAGCGAGTGGGCTAGGTGGTGGGACCGGCGCAATTGGTGGGGCCGGTCCAACTTGGAAACCATGCTTGCGGCGTGACTTGGGCGGCATTGAGAAGTCGCAATTGGTGGGGCCGGTCCAATCTTGGAAACCATGCTTGCGGGCGTGACTTGGCGGCATTGAGAAGTCGCAATTGGTGGGGCGGTCAATCTTGGAAACCATGCTTGCGGGCGTGACTTGGGCGGCATTGGGAAGTCGCAATTGGTGGGGCCGGTCCAACTTGGAAACCATGCTTGCGGGCGTGACTTGGGAAATGGCGTGTCTGGCCCTAACCGAGTGGGCTAGCTTGGTGAGACCGATGTAAACAAGGAGGGAGTTTCTTCCGATAGCAAAGTTTCCTTATCTTGCTTTCCTTCACGTGCGGCTTCAATTAGGGCATTATTCATGCTGAAATCCTGGAAGCGTTATGTCTCTCATTGCTTCCTTTCCCTTTTAAGGTTCCGTATTCATATCCAAATAATAGCATCGTCTCCTCGTTTGAGAAAAGGGTTCTTCTTGTTGATTCCCCTTTTCCTTTGCTTTGCCGGTGCGTTTTCTTCTTCTTCCCCCTTCTTTTTTTTTTGTTCTCGCCATCCTCTTTTTATATGCGTGTAGACAGGATGGAATTTGATCATCTTTCCATTTCTTGCAGTGTATGATGGGGTCTTCCAGAGACGGCCGTGCCTTTAAACCTTTTGGAAAAGGACTTCACAATCGGTGGAGATCGATCTTCTTCTCTTGAGGAGGTATCGGTCGGGGTTGAATCTTTGTTCCATGAAGCTAATGAAATTATTAAGGACCTCCCTCCCATCTATCCCCACGAAGAATGGAGTGCATGTTCGGACTCCCTTGGGTTCAGTGGACGCGGAGGAGAACGCCATGATTCTCGATTTTGATGTGGATGAATCAACAAACTTTCTTCGAAGCGTCAGTGAGAAAACTTTCGAAAGAGCATATGATAGGAGCGAGACAACCTTTGAAGTTGATGCCAAAGGTGTTGTTGACGATACCGGAGGCGTCATGGTGGCGTATGCTGGAATAGTTGTCGGGGAGGACACTGCTGTTCTTTGTGGCTTTTTGGGATGGGATGTTGAGGTTGCCGCTTGCTAAAACCGCTGAGTGGAACCTTTGTTGCCCGAAGGATTCTTTGGGGAAATGCTTGAAGATAGCTTTGCCCGAAGGGACTTGCGCTCCATCCTTCGAGGGCTAGTTCCTCCTTTTGTTTTTCTGTTAGCTGCTTAGTTCCCTGATGTTTTTTTTCTTTTTTTTCATTAGTAAACCTTTTGCTTCATACATATATATTTTTTTTTTTTTGAAAGGGGTTGTGGTATGATGGCTCTGCAATGGTTTTCTGGGTTCTTCTGATGTATTTCTCTGATATCTGAAGGATTCGCTCGGGAAGAGATATATTTTTTTTTTTTTTTTTTTTTTTTTTTTTGACAAAAGGGTAGATCTCCGGGAAAAAATACAAACGGTGTATTCATCCCAGGGGAAGTACAGCTATTAAGAGGAATGATTCAAAGGAAGTGCGAAAAGGGAGTGATTGGGAAATACGACATTTTAGGGATTGGATTCCTTGAGCCATCGCGAGTGAACTATCACGCCTTCGGGTGTGTCGGTATTGATGAGCTTGCAATATCCTCCCAAAAGGGTATCCGCAACAGTGTACGACTCGCCTTCACCTTCCTCGGGCAAATCCACCTTTTACTTGTCATCCTCCCAACTTGAAAGGAGCTTTCCTTAACCACTACATCTCCGATTGAAAACGGGTTCGGCCGCCGTGTAACCATTTGAGCCTTGGCTTCGTTGGTTTCGCGAAGCTTCCAAGCTTCTTGCAAAGTGTTCGAATGGTCCGACTCCCCATTCACATTTTTGACGGCGTTCGTGCTGGTTGTTGCGCCGAGTCCCCATGACGAGAATGGTGTAAGAAAAAGGTCGGTTGCGAGAAAAGGTTGCTCGGTCGGACTTACTTGCATTTGAAAATCATGGGCTAGCGCCAACGGGTCCTCTTCGGACGCTTGGGTTCCTTTAATAGATCGTTGATGTGATAACCCGTGGGACGATTTGTTGGGAATCCCTTCGGGCGGGGATGTCGGCGAGAGGGTGTACGCCCGATTTTTCCTTGTTGTCGAGCGCCCATAAGCGTCCCAAAATCATGTCATGATCTAATTCTTTGACAATGTGGAACTTGCTTTGTGCGTTATAGCGTCTCCATGCTCGATCTCTAGGTTGATGTAGCCATGTGCGTTCAAAGCCTCTCCTCTCAAGCTCTTAATCACGGACGGGAAATAGGTAGCGTCTTGCTTTGTAAATCCGGCTGCCTTTAGTGTCTTGAAAGTGATGATGTTGTGGTCGAGGGTCGTGTCGATGAGCGTGTCGTCAAGTTCGGTACCTCTTAAACGGGACGTGGTCGGCGGTCCCCGGTTCTCCGCTTCGCTTGTTTGGGAAGCTTGGGCCCTTGGTGTGGATTCCGGGGGAGAAAAGACGTTCGCGGATACAACACGATTGAGAGCTGCGAAAATATCTTGGCGCTGAACCTTGGAGAGATAGAGAATTTCGCATATATGTCGCATCATGTATTGCAGTCTCGTGCACGGTCCCCGGAGGAACCGCGGTTTCTTATTGGGAGTAGGTCTCGATGCACTCTTTCGTCTCCCTAATTGGAGTTCTCCTGCTTCTATCCTTTCCTTGAAAATATGCTTTAATGCATTGCAATCGCTATTCGGGTGGTGAACGAACTGTGGTAATGGCGGTATTTGGGGTTTGCCATCTCGGCCTCGGTTGGTGGACGTCAGGAGGCGGCGGCTGATGACATCATCTTGAACCCGAGGCTTCTAGGAGGTCAATCACCTCCTCGATGGGGAATGGGAAATCAAGGATATTTCCTTGACCCCACGATCTTTGCACAAGAGTTTTAGTGGCAATCTTCCGCGAGGGCTCCGTTGCGCCTGGCGCTTCACGTTTCGGTGGTGGCTCGTAGTTGCGGCTTTCCTTTTTCCTCTTTCGTTCACTATGTTCACGGAGGATGAGCGGCATTAAATTATATGCTTGATGAGGCGCCTACTCCCGCAAGTTTCACGTGCGTCTTCGATTCGAGTTGGCCTAGTCCTTTCCGATAATCTTTGGTCTTTGTTATCGCAGATCGTCGGCGGCCTCATGGAGTTCGGAGAATGTTTGGAAACGCAAGTTTTCTAGCAGGGCGCGGTAGATCGGGACCATACCATTGATGCATGCGTTTACCAATTGTTGCTCGGTCACGTTTGGGTCGTGACAGTCGAGTGCATGAACCCTGAACCTTTTGACGAAATCATTCGGATGTTCGTTATCCCACTGGTACATTCTCCCAAGTGCTGAAAAGGTAACTTGTTCGGACACGAAGAAATACTTCTGTAAAACGCGGTGACCATGCTACTCCGGTTGGGAATCTTTGTTCGGTGGGATCTTTGTTGTACCATGTATACGCCCTTCCGGTAAGTGATTTTGAAAATTCCCTTAGACGAAGAACGTGATTATATTCATGTTCACCCAAGGATTCTAGGAAACGAGAAACATGTTCGCGTGCATTCCCGGTACCATCATACAGGGTAAATTGATGGGAACAGTACCCCCTTGGGAGAGGGATTCTCTGTATTTCGGACGGGTAAGGGGGTTGGTGATGATGTACATCGAACTCATCATGCTTGATTCGGTCACGTAGGAGTTGTTCCAAATCTTCTCTCGTGACGAAATTTGGTGGTTGACATCTCTCCAACGGGACTCTAGTGCGAGTTTCTTCATCCGTGGAGGCGTGCCCTGCCGAGGTGCCAGCGTCAGGGTTGTTGGAGATGTTTCTAGGCGTCTCTGGAGGATGCGACTCACGGGGTAGTCGCTCTGTCAGGGTTTTGAGAAAGGTGAGCACCTCCTTTTGTGTTGAAACCATGTCTGTGCAGGCTCGCGGCGTCTCTGTCGTTCCATCAAATCGGCGATGGTGACGTAAGGGCGACTTCCTCTGGTCCCTCCGGTCTCTCGTCCCGTCGGCGGGGTAATTGGAGCCTTAGTTGTCAGAGGCGCCATGCTGGAAGAAGCATTCGGGGTCGCGGTGGCGGCCCTAGCCCTGATGTGACTCAATAATGTTGTAGAAAGTGGTAGTAAGGTTGTCGTTCACTCGGACTTGTGAAGGATTTTTAGACTTAAATTCAAAACTAGAAAACTCAAAGAAGGTTGTTATCAAGATTTTAAGAAGCACCGAGACTCAGGATTCCACCAAACTCCAATTTTTATGTGATTTAATCTAATCAATATTCGTGCAACTCTTTACGTTTAAAGTGATTCTAATATTTTGCAAAGGTAGATTTTTAGAATAACAATTGTATTTCGAAAGCATAGAATATCAAAAACCTAGGTCTAAGCATAGTCTATCAAGAGAAATCACAACTGCTTAGGAAAAATCATTCAATCAATTTTCAATCAAGGCAAATAATCTTAAAAGAGATTGCAGAAATTAATTAAAATAGAAATTACCACACACATCATGGAAAATTGGCTTCCTCCGTTGCCTCGGCTAAGGGGTTTAGCTCCTCATATTAATCACTTGCTCAAAATATCGGTTCATAGCTCAAAAGTTGATTAAAAGGATGAAAAACAATAAAAGCAGATGTTTGCAACGCCTGTAATGGCGTTACAAAGAAGCCGTTACAATGGACCGTTACAGAGATAGACTTATGCACTGTTGAATTGTCGTTGAATATACGACCCCAGAAAACGACTGTCTTTGAAGGTACTTTGTTCTTCGTGTTCTTCCCTGTTGCAGCAGAAGAAATTTTTCAACTCGTGATTCTTGCTTCCTGTTCTCTTCTAAACCTCCCCAAAGTGTTCGTAAAAGAATGAGATGTGGTGAGACACGTCCATTGTTTCTCTTGGCTCACTAGTGGAATCACATGCTCAAACAAAGAAAACTCTTCTTTGTTAAATTTAGTCAATGCCTCTGGTGGTGCGGCACTTGAGTTGGCTTCCCAGCTAGTGAACCTATTATATATAATCCAGCTCCGACTCTTCCCAAAGACGGTAAATCAATTACGCCCATTTAGCTTCCCATTTAGCTATTTTTGATCCGATGATTGAATTCACTTTGGTACTTTCTATAAAAGCACTAAAATAGTATTATTAGCCAAAATATCGAGCCCTCACAAATATAAATATGGGTATAAAATATGGCACATACGTGCTTATCAACACCCCCACACTTATATTTTGCTAGTCCCGAGCAAAACCATAACGAAAATATATCCACTCCACAGCTAGATATAGAAATGTCTGCTAAACAGCGAGACGATGTCTTGTTAAACAGTTAGACGATGTCTGCTAAACAGCAAGACGGATCCACTAAACAGTGGATAGAGATGTCTGCTAAACAGCTAGACAGAAAGACCCGCTAAACAGCTGGTCACATCATAAGAGAGAATTAGACCCGCTATACAGCTGGTCATGACAAATGCCATACACAAGACCACCGACACAATAATTTTTTTTTTTTTTTTTTTTTTTTTTTTTGATGACCAGTAGTATGTTTGGTCTTATTCTAAACCCTCGCAGAACGATATAAGGGGAGAACGAACAGAGACGAGAAAAAAAAAAAGAGGTGTGGAGGACGAGGCTAGTGCGGCACAGAGCCGCAACTAGGAAAAGAGGAATAGGGTTTGAACATTGATTTTCTCTTTTTGATTAGCTTGTTTCCTTTACATTTATTTATGGCTTTTGAGAAAGCCATGTCTAGGTAATCATGTTATAGGGTTTATATGGAAGCCAATAAAATTATGTAATCTTCTACAATGATATTTCTAGTATCGATTTGATTGACTAGTAACTTCTCTTCACATAGCTTGGTATTTAATTGCTCATGTGATTCTCTTGATTATTTATGCTTTTGAATTGATATTTCGTGCTTCGGTTAAATCCCTAGACGTGGTATGCAAGGATAGATATGTAATGCTTTAGGATCCCTATAAAAGAAGCGAAAGAAGTTATGGCGGAGAAACTATATTTTATAATTTAACATACAATCTTCCGAGACATGAGATTGATTTCGAAATTTGTCTTGAGTAATAAATAGAGATTAGTATAAATTATATGATTGAATTGGTGGAAATCGAAGACCCTAATAACCCATTACACATTTTGGTTACGTCTTTATTATTTCATTTCGTCTCGCACTTCTGAAAAATCGTTAAAACATCATCTCGTTGGTTACTTAATTTTTGATATTAGTTAATTGTAGTATTTCACACTCCTCGTGGGAACGACCTGTACTTGCCATTGTCTACTAGTTAGACGTGACTGTGCACTTGCGGTATTTTATTGTAGGTTTAGGAGCCTACCAAGTTTTTGGCGCCGATCTTAGAAAGTGGTTGCATAATACTCTCACGATTGATATCAATTTTTCTTGTACATAGCTTATTTTTATTTTATTTTTGTACATAATTTATTTTTATTTTTCTTTTAGATCCTTTTACGCGGTTTGTTTAATTTTTTTAGGTACCTTAGCACGAAGTGTTGTGGGCGAAAAGAAAGTATGCACTCCTTGAGCTTTGCAAGAGCCACTCGGAAGATCCATTAGAGGTTTGCTTGGCTCATTTTGGGTATGATTTTGATGATGATAGTGTTATTTGCGAAGTCAATGCCTTGTTAGACTCCACGCGCATTTGTTAGACACTAACAAGCGGAAGCCCAAACTAGAACCTCTAGTTATGCCAGAGTCTCGACTAGTTTCATCGAGTCGAGAAAGATCCGAACCTTGACCCTTAAGCCATTGTCTAATTTTTATCATCTTAAGGATATTAATAATGAAAGCTGTTATAGATGATAGTGGGTCTATGAGTCGTGATAATATTGCTCCATTGAGCTCTTGTTCCGTGGATGAATTTGAACCAATGTCTGCCGAGCAAATTATTTCCTCAGACTTAGAACCAGATTTAGAGTATACAATGACTGTTGAATTCTCTAAACAATCTTTACTCGTTATCCATGAATCATATTTACTTCAGATAACCACATATGATGGGGAAGGTTCAAATTCTGTTACGAATAAGACCGTGTTCAATTTTTTCTCTCTGGGTACTAATCATCACTACTGCAGGATCATCTTTTCAGCAAAACTGATTAGTTGGGTTGATCCCCAACTTTTCAGACTATATATATATGATTTGCAGCGTACTTTGGGGGTACTAACCTCATCTTGTTTGAGAACGTGGTACTGGAACAGGGAAATAAATACCTTTCGCTTCATGGGAGTCAACCCATCAGATTTGTTCCCTTTACTCTATCTTTCACTTTTGTTTGTTTTCTTTTTGTATGTCATTTCTGAATTTCCCATCATAATCTCTACGTTGGATGACTCAATTACATTGAGGACAATGTAATGTTTAAGTGTGGGGGGGTGGCATTTTCATTTGGAGTTTAAAAAAATAAAATTTGATGACCAGCTGTATAGCGGGTCTAAAAATAAAAAATTGAATATTATGACCAGCTGTGTAGCGGGTCAAAAAAAAAAAAAAAAACTAAAAGAAAATCTAAAAACTCTAGCCTAAAGACAAGTCCGCGTCGGCGGCGCCAAAAATTGATGTGGCATTTTCATTTGGAGTTTAAAAAAATAAAATTTGATGACCAGCTGTATAGCGGGTCTAAAAAGTGAAAGATAGAGTAAAGGGAACAAATCTGATGGGTTGACTCCCATGAAGCGAAAGGTATTTATTTCCTCTGTTCCAGTACCACGTTCTCAAACAAGATGAGGTTAGTACCCCCAAAGTACGCTGCAAATCATATATATATAGTTTGAAAAGTTGGGGATCAACCCAACTAATCAGTTTTGCTGAAAAGATGATCCTGCAGTAGTGATGATTAGTACCCAGAGAGAAAAAATTGAACACGGTCTTATTCGTAACAGAATTTGAACCTTCCCCATCATATGTGGTTATCTGAAGTAAATATGATTCATGGATAACGAGTAAAGATTGTTTAGAGAATTCAACAGTCATTGTATACTCTAAATCTGGTTCTAAGTCTGAGGAAATAATTTGCTCGGCAGACATTGGTTCAAATTCATCCACGGAACAAGAGCTCAATGGAGCAATATTATCACGACTCATAGACCCACTATCATCTATAACAGTTTCATTATTAATATCCTTAAGATGATAAAAATTAGACAATGGCTTAAGGGTCAAGGTCGGAGCTTTCTCGACTGATGAAACTAGTCGAGACTCGGGCATAACTAGAGGTTCTAGTTTGGGCTTCCAGTTATTAGTGTCTAACAGCGGTGTGGAGTCTAACAAGGCATTGACTTCGCAAATAACACTATCATCATCAAAATTATACCCAAAATGAGCCAAGCAAACCTCTAATGGATCTTCCGAGTGGCTCTTGCAAAAGCCTCATGCGAGTGCATACTTTCTTTTCGCCCACAACACTTCAGGCTAAGGTACCTAAAAAAATTAAACAAACTAAAAAAGGGATCTAAAAGAAAAATAAAAATAAATTATGTACAAAAATAAAATAAAAATAAGCTATGTACAAGAAAAATTGATATCAATCGAGAGTATTATGCAACCACTCCCCGGCAACGGCGCCAAAAATTGATGTGACTCAATAATGTTGTAGAAAGTGGTAGTAAGGTTGTCGTTCACTCGGACTTGTGAAGGATTTTTAGACTTAAATTCAAAACTAGAAAACTCAAAGAAGGTTGTTATCAAGATTTTAAGAAGCACCGAGACTCGGGATTCCACCAAACTCCAATTTTTATGTGATTTAATCTAATCAATATTCGTGCAACTCTTTACGTTTAAAGTGATTCTAATATTTTGCAAAGGTAGATTTTTAGAATAACAATTGTATTTCGAAAGCATAGAATATCAAAAACCTAGGTCTAAGCATAGTCTATCAAGAGAAATCACAACGCTTAGGAAAAATCATTCAATCAATTTTCAATCAAGGCAAATAATCTTAAAAGAGATTGCGAAAATTAATTAAAATAGAAATTACCACACACATCATGGAAAATTGGCTTCCTCCGTCGCCTCGGCTAAGGGGTTTAGCTCCTCATATTAATCACTTGCTCAAAATATCGGTACATAGCTCAAAAGTTGAATAAAAGGATGAAAAACAATAAAACAGACTGTTTGCAACGCTGTAATGGCGTTACAAAGAAGTCGTTACAATGGACCGTTACGAGACAGAGACTTATGCCTCTGTTGAATTGTCGTTGAATATACGACCCCAGAAAACGACTGTCTTTGAAGGTACTTTGTTCTTCGTGTTCTTCCATGTTGCAGCAGCAGAAGAAATTTTTCAACTCGTGATTCTTGCTTCCTGTTCTCTTCTAAACCTCCCCAAAGTGTTCGTAAAAGAATGAGATGTGGTGAGACACGTCCATTGTTTCTCTTGGCTCACTAGTGGAATCACATGCTCAAACAAAGAAAACTCTTCTTTGTTAAATTTAGTCAATGCCTCTGGTGGTGCGGCACTTGAGTTGGCTTCCCAGCTAGTGAACCTATTATATATAATCCGGCTCCGACTCTTCCAAAGACGGTAAATCAAATACGCCAATTTAGCTTCCCATTTAGCTATTTTTGATCCGATGATTGAATTCACTGGTACTTTCTATAAAAGCACTAAAATAGTATTATTAGCCAAAATATCGAGCCCTCACAAATATAAATATGGGTATAAAATATGGCACATACGTGCTTATCAAGCCCTGGTAACTGGGGGAGTGACACCTGAAGTGATATTCTCGTTGCCGTGATTAGAGGGTTGTGCAGAGACGCTAGAGGAAGCAGCGGCTCTGGCCCTGGTGATAGGCGGTGTTACACTTGAGGGAGTGCATTCGATGTTGCTGGTGAAGTAACAATGTTATGGGGTAAAACGCCAACATCAGGGATGTGTTCTGCGTTGATGTTCTCGGCGACCGCTCCGGATCCGAGTTCCACCATGTTGGGATTTGACGTTCGAAAAACGAAATCGGGAGTTGGAGTTGATATTGTAGCCGATAGATCAATCCTCCCACTGTGGTCGCCAATTGTTTATGGGTGAAAATCGTTTAGTCACGATTTCGGTAATTCCGTGGGTGAGTGAGAAACGATTCAAACCCTAAACAAATGTGCTTTGCACGTGAGCACTTTATAGGTTCGAGAGATCGATCTCGTACAAGTCCGGCCTAAACCAAGAAATGGCCGTTCCGGACTTGCTTCGGTCACAAAGTGGAGGAGAATGGTTGATTTGGGGAGGGAAGCAAAGAAAGGTGTTGAGGAGAGTAGTATCTCGACTTGTATCAGAAAGTGAAAGCTTAGGAAGCTTGCAAGAGATGGAAGCTTTTGAGAGAGCTCGCAAAGTTTCCTTTCTGAGAGTGTAAGTGTAGTATATTTCTCCTGACCGAGACTTGTTGTCTGATGGAAATAGGTAAGACCTATTTATACAAGTCGAGATTGAAACGTTTCTACGGCCTCATGAAGGAAGAGAGTAAAGGGTGAAATAATGGGAGGAGGTGGTAACCGCATGGTTTAATGGGTGAAAACGTTTTTCACCATTATTTCCTCTTTTATTTGACCGCTTTATTCCTTTTCACGCTTTCTTAATGTGAGCGTAGTGTAAGCTGCATGCTGTGACCGCCAAACCAAAACCCTAAAGAAACATCCCCAGTTTGTGTCGATGTCTCGAGTGTTGGTTGCATCTTGAGTGCAAGTGGCGCTGCTAGTGGCGTGTGTGGCATGTGCCAATGGCATGTGCGGAATGCCTTGGTGGTAAGTTGCACGGTTTGCAAGTTAGGTTACCAGCGTGTGGGTTTGGCATATGCCAATGGCATGTGCGGAATGCCTTGGTGGTAGGTTGCACGGTTTGCAAGTTAGGCTACCCGGCGTGTGTGTTTGGCATGTGCCAATGGCATGTGCGGAATGCCTTGGTGGTAGGTTGCACGGTTTGCAAGTTAGGCTACCGGCGTGTGTGTTTGGCATGTGCGGAATGCCTTGGTGGTAGGTTGCACGGTTTGCAAGTTAGGCTACCAGCGTGTGTGTTTGGCATGTGCCAATGGCACGTGCGGCCATGTTGACCTAGTTGCAAGTCTTGCAAACCTAGGGCGCTATGTTGGGCATGGGCCAAAGGCATAGCGGCTTAGAAATATGGCTTGCGGCACGTGTTTGCATGTGCCAATGGCACGTGCGGCCATGTTGACCTAGTTGCAAGTCTTGCAAACCTAGGGCGCTATGTTTGGCGTGGGCCAAAGGCATAGCGGCTTAGAAATATGGCTTGCGGCACGTGTTGGCATGTGCCAATGGCACGTGCGGCCATGTTGACCTAGTTGCAAGTCTTGCAAACCTAGGGCGCTATGTTTGGCGTGGGCCCAAGGCATAGCGGCTTAGAAATATGGCTTGCGGCACGTGTTGGCATGTGCCAATGGCACGTGCGGCCATGTTGACCTAGTTGCAAGTCTTGCAAACCTAGGGCGCTATGTTGGGCGTGGGCCAAAGTCATAGCGACTTGGAAATATGGCTTGCGACACGTTTTGGCATGTGCCAATGGCACGTGCGGCCATGTTGACCTAGTTGCAAGTCTTGCAAACCTAGGGCGCGATAGCGGCTTGGAAATATGGCTTGCGGCACGTGTTGGCATGTGCCAATGGCACGTGCGGCCATGTTGACCTAGTTGCAAGTCTTGCAAACCTAGGGCGCTATGTTGGGCGTGGGCCAAAGGCATAGAGGCTTAGAAATATGGCTTGCGGCACGTGTTGGCATGTGCCAATGGCACGTGCGGCCATGTTGACCTAGTTGCAAGTCTTGCAAACCTAGGGCGCTATGTTTGGCATGGGCCAAAGGCAAAGCGGCTTAGAAATATGGCTTGCGGCACGTGTTGGCATGTGCCAATGGCATGTGCGGCCATGTTGACCTAGTTGCAAGTCTTGCAAACCTAGGGCGCTATGTTTGGCGTGGGCCCAAGGCATAGCGGCTTAGAAATATGGCTTGCGGCACGTGTTGGCATGTGCCAATGGCACGTGCGGCCATGTTGACCTAGTTGCAAGTCTTGCAAACCTAGGGGCGCTATGTTGGGTGTGGGCCAAAGTCATAGCAACTTGGAAATATGGCTTGCGACACGTTTTGGCATGTGCCAATGGCACGTGCGGCCATGTTGACCTAGTTGCAAGTCTTGCAAACCTAGGGCGCGATAGCGGCTTGGAAATATGGCTTGCGGCACGTGTTGGCATGTGCCAATGGCACGTGCGGCCATGTTGACCTAGTTGCCGATCTTGCAAACCTAGGGCGCGATGTTTGGGCGTGGGCCAAAGGCATAGCGGCTTGGAAATATGGCTTGCGGCACGTGTTGGCATGTGCCAATGGCACGTGCGGCCATGTTGACCTAGTTGCAAGTCTTGCAAACCTAGGGCGCGATGTTTGGGCGTGGGCCAAAGGCATAGCGGCTTAGAAATATGGCTTGCGGCACGTGTTGGCATGTGCCAATGGCACGTGCGGCCATGTTGACCTAGTTGCAAGTCTTGCAAACCTAGGGAGCTATGTTTGGCGTGGGCCAAAGGCATAGCGGCTTGGAATTTGGCGTTGTTGCCATGGTGCGCAGGGTGCGGCTTGGCTTGGCATAGTTTCCATGGTGCGCGAGTGCGGCTTGGTTTGGCATGGTTGCCATGGTGCGCAGATGCGGCTTGTTTTGGCATGGTTGCCATGGTGCGCGAGTGCAGCTTGGTTTGGCATTGTTGCCATGGTGCGCAGTATGCGGCTTGGTTTTGCATTGTTGCCATGGTGCGCAGTATGCGGCTTGGTTGGGCATTGTTGCCATGGTGCGCAGTATGCGGCTTGGTTTGGCATGGTTGCCATGGTGCGCAGTATGCGACTTGGTTTGGCATTGTTGCCATGGTGCGCAGTATGCGGCTTGGTTTGACATTGTTGCCATGGTGCGCAGTATGCGGCTTGGTTTGGCATGGTTTCCATGGTGCGCAGATGCGGCTTGGTTTGGCATTGTTGCCATGGTGCGCAGTATGCGGCTTGGTTTGGCATTGCTTGCCATGGTGCGCGAGTGCGGCTTGGTTTTGAAATTAGGGTTACGTGTTTGAAAACCTAATGGGTATTTTGAAAAAATACCCCTATTAATTATTTACACCCGAGTTAAATGCTCTTAGTTAATGTGTTGCGGGTAACACTAGGTCATGGGGTTTTACGATTTTACCCCTTGTCTAAAAACCACCATCAACAGAAGTATATAGGATTCTCTTCTGTCCCAACATTTTTAACCAGGACCGCACTTATTGCATAACCCGTTGCCCCGAGATATAAGGTAAGCACTTCATCGGGCTCGGGTCATTGTAGCACCGGCAGGCTCGCTAGGTGTTGTTTTATTTTTTGAAACGCTTCTTCACACTCCTCGCTCCACCTGAACTTATCCCCTTTTTTGAGTGTCCCGAAGAAGTTTTTGCATTTGTCGGAAGATCGAGAAATGAATCGCCCGAGTGCGGCTAAGTTGCCGTTTAGTCTTTGTACGTCTTTTACCGTCACTGGGGATGGCATTTCTACCACAACAATTATTTTCTCAGGATCCGCTTTTATGCCTTCGTCCGTAATTATATAACCCAAAAATTTACTCAAAGTGACCCAAAAAGTACATTTAGCACGGTTGACTCGCATCTTATATTTACTCATAGTTTGAAAAATTTCGCGTAGGTCGCCAATGTGGCTGGATTCTATCTTGCTTTTTACCAACATGTTGTCCACGTAGACTTCAATGGTGTGATGAATCTTGTCTTCAAACATGTCCTCCACTAACCTTTGGTAAGTAGCACCCGCATTTCTCAATCCAAATGGCATTTTGGTGTAACAATAAAGTCCTCTAGGTGTGAAGAATTACGTATTCTTGATCCTCATGGGCCAATGGGATTTGATTGTACCCCGAGTATCCGTCCATTAGCTTGACTGCCTTATACCCGACTATTGACTCTACTAGTTGATCAATGCTGGGGAGAGGAAAGCTGTCCTTCGGGCAGGCCTTGTTCAAATCACTAAAGTCGGTGCAGATCCTAACTCCCCCGTTTCTCTTTGGTACGATCACCATGTTAGATATCCACTATGGGTACTTAGCCTTTCGAATGATTCCCGCCTTTTGTAACTTTTTTAACTCGGCCTCCACCGTTGCTTGTAACTCGGGTACAATTCTCCGCATTTTTTGTCGAAATGGCTTGAACTTGGGGTCTATCCTTAGATAATGTGAGCATACGTCTGGGTCAATTCCCTCCATAATTACGCATCTGACAGGCGAACACGTCCAGATGTTCTTTCAACAATGTTATCAGTTTTTCAGTCTGCTCGTCCGTTAGTAAGGTTACGATTCTTACTAATCTCGGCTCTTCTGCAGTACCTAAGTTAACTTCTCGGGTTGGCTCTAAAGTCGAGAAGTTAGGTTTCGATTCTTTGACCGATGTCGCCTCCTTTGATTGCTATAAGACCTTTTTTTCCCCTTCTTCATCATAAGTTGTAATAGCCTGTGAAAGCACCTTTTCTAGTTCTTCTTCGGCCTTGGCTTCCTTGGCTTCGTTCTTTTCTCGGCATTGCCTTGATCATCTTTCCTCATTTTTCTGGATATCCAAATGGATGCATTGTCTTGCTGCTTGGGGGTCTCCCAATACTTCCGCAACTCCTCGATAAGATGGGAATCTTAGCCTTTGGTGGTATGCCGATGCCACTCCTTTGATACCTGCGAGCCATGGCTTGCCGAGAATCGCCTCAAATGGTGACATAACGTCCACAACACAGAAAGTAGTAAGCGTGTCCAGGTATCCTTCCCCGTACGAAACTTTGAGTGTGACTTTTCCCATTGGTACTATAACGGTGTCATTGAAGCCGTAAATTCGATAAGTAGAAGGAATTAAGATATTGTCTGATAATTCCATCCTCTTAAAAGTATCATAGAACATGAATTCGACCGAGCTTCCATTGTCCATCATGATCCTCTAAACTCCCCATTCTTCAATAAGTAAGGTGATCACTAGTGGGTCTCCATGTGCTTGGCCATTCGAAGGAACATCTTTAGCTTAGAAGGTGATCGGCTGCATCATCCACAGTTCCATTGGTAATTTCTTTGCTACACTAAAGATTTCTTTCCCTGCTCGATACCTCTTACAAATCCTGGAAGTGATACCCATCCCGAGATCCAATCTTTGTGTGGCCGAGTGTGAGATAGTGTTGCAGGTGAACTGGGTTCCCCTGTCGACCCTTACTTGGTGCAGACGAACATCGGGCTGGACTGGTGTCGGCGCTGTCTTGACGAAATGTCTTAAGTACCCGTCTCGGATCAAGTGTTGAACAATATCTTTTACTTCTCGACAATTTTTAGTTGAGTGCCCTCGATACTGGTGGTAATGACAAAACTCGGGATGGTTTCTTATTTCGTCTAACTGGATGCCCGTAGTCTTTGGGTATCTGATGTCGTTTTTTTTTTCTACTTCCTTGAATATTTCCTCTAATGGTGCATTCAGGGGTGTGTAGGTTCTTGGTTCGTGTCGTTTCTTCTTTCCCTTCTCGACCCATTCTTTCTTGCTCGAGACTTGCTGTGGGGCTACCGGCCTTTTGTCGGGTCGCCTCAGATCCTGCATAGGGACAGGCTCCGCTGTCGTGCTGGCTTCTTGGATTCCTATATCTTGTGCTCCTTCTTGTATCTCCTCCAATGCTATGTAATGTTCCTGCATTTTCCTCATCTCTCTTAGCGTCTTTGTCTTTTCTGTGTACATTATTATCCAGATGGGATCTGACTTTCCCAATGAATTCTCAAATCCTAATATTTGTTGCTCGACTGGAATCTTCCCAATATCAGTACATAATTTCCTCTATCGATCTGTCAGAGATCTCAGGAGTTCTCGAAACCGTCGGGCCAGTGTGAATAATCTGTTTACCCTTGGGCGAGCAATGTTTTTATGCATATAGGTCTCAAGAAATGTTTCCACTAGGGCCACGTAGTTGCCAATGGATTCATTGGGCAAGGTGTAGAACCAGTTTTTCGCCTCGCCTTCCAGACTTGTCGAAAACAATTTGCACATGACTCCGTCGTAGCTCTTCCCTTGCAGCAAAGACATGATATACATCTTAATGTGTTCCCCTGCGTCTCCTGTGCCGTCAAACCTTGATGAGAAGGTGGGAAGCGTAAACTTGGGGGCGTCTGTTCAAGTGCCTTGGTAAATGGAGTTTTTTGCGCTTCGCTAATTACTTCCGCCAACTTGTCGTCTTCCTCATCGCCTACCAACTTCTTGACCATCTGCTCCAATTGCTTAATCTTAGCTTCGGTTGTCGCGTCGGGTCTCCTATTTTGTACTTCTTCCTCGGTTGAGGAGCTCTCGGGCGGTCCTTACCCGCCCCTTGTTCGGCTAGGATCGGGTACACATTCTCGGCCAGGAGGCGGGGTCCGAGTACGTCTCGATCGGATATGGTTACTAGAGGCTCCTCGGCTCGAAGATCCACACGACCCGATCTCCGATTCCCCGAGCTTGGTAGTTCTCGTGCTCTAAAGCGATTTCTTCTCCGTAACTCCCTCATGAAATCTTCCTGCGTTTTCGATTGGCCAAGATCGCGAGCAATGTCGGGTCGGTACTCTCATGGATGGAGTGACCATTCACATGGTTCCCTACTGTTAGTGGCGGCGCAACTGGTGGAGCTACTAGAGGAGCAGTGGTTGGGGTGGCTGCGGTTGGTGGAATATCCCTGTTGGGGTTGCCCATCTCTAAGCGCACAAGCCTAAGCCTCTCTATTTCTTTTTCCAAGGCAAATCATACTCTGCACGCTGCCTTGCTCGCCTTCGTTCCTCTCGCATAATTTGTGATTTCTCATCATCCTCAGTGTCCGATGCGGTCCTTCCATCTACCATATCTCCTGGCCTCAGATGGCTCGGGTTGATCCGCAATCCTCTCGGCGAGAGATCATCATCTCAGCCCAAATCAACTTCCTCGTCAACAGTTGTCATGCCACCACCTGGTGCCCTAGATTCTTCTGTGCTGGTGTCTGTCGGCTACTTTGTTGTCGAGGATCTGTTACTCCTTCCTACATGCTAGTTCCATCTACTGTACGGTTCCTTAAAGTTCTGCCAGTAACCGATGTGCTTGCCATCGGCTCGGGTTCGACTGATATTCTTCGGCTCGCCCGTCCCTACCTACGTCAGCAAAACATACAGCACCTCACTTTGGATTGTTTTCGAAAAGGTTAAGAATGAAGTACAACATATCTAAACTTCAGAGGGAAGAAAATTTCAGACAAGTACGATTCATTTTTGCTACAGTGTGCTGAACTCAGAAAATTAGGGGGGTTTGACTAAAAAGACGAATTTGTGAAAAGGGGTTATGGCACGTCGCTTTCTGGTACTTTCCTACGCATTAATTATTATTTGTCCTACATTCCAAGTGCCGGAAATCATTAATCTTCCGTACAACTTACCGGAAAATCTCTTTCTTGACCTACTTTTGTACTTGATTACTTCACAATTGTTTTTCCTCCTATTGTATCAACTACAGGTTGCCAAAAGTAAAGTTTCTCGACTTTGTTAGACTTCCAATGGTTCTGTAAGACTCTTGTTCTAGGATTAGTATAGGACTACTATCTAAGTACTCATCCCGCCCCTTTTCAGTCTTTGCTTTGGAAAAGCCCTAACTCAATGGTTTTGAGCTGGTTTTGCCACTGCTGCTATTGAGTTTAGTTATCCACGACAAGGTGTTATCCGTGAGATGAGGTTTCACTCCAGCTTCTACCTAGCATCAAGAATGATCTTTTGGGAGCTTCAAAACTTTCTAACAACTCATCTTAACAACTTATCGAGAAAACACTATAAATCGTAGTTAGAATTTGAAATTTGTAATCGAAAATTAACGTCAAGAAAGTGTTTTCGAAAATAAATTGAGTAGCTAAAACTTAAATGATGGGGTAATCGAAAAGAAAGTGTTTTCCATAACTTCGTTCAATCGGATAGTAAAGGTCTTTATTTTAACAATAGCAAACTATCTAGACTTCAACACGAAACGAGAGATCTAAAGATTTTCATAGAGAAAATCTAAGAAAGTAAAAACTTCATAAAAGATTTTTTTTTATTTTTTTTTTAAAGCTAGATTTTCAACTGAGAACCACAAGAGTCTTTCACTTAGCATCAACTAAAATTAGAAGATGTCTTAGGAGCTTTGGAATCTCTCTTAAATGGTTAGATTGCAAGGTATCAAATGATGTTACACGGTCCCCTTAGTCGGCGCCAGAATGTAGATGTGGAAAATCCTACTTCTACATCCAAGAAACATAAACACACACACAAGGAAGCAAACAAGCAACAGATGTACAAGAACACAAGATATACGTGGTTCGATATGATTACCTACGTCCACGGGGTGAAGTGATGATCTTATTACTTGAATCGGAGTTACAAGGATGTTTCTAGATCATAAGTTCACTCTTCCTCACTTACAAGCTCTTAGTGCTCTCTCTACCTTACTGAATACTTGCCCTTAACTCTCTACAAAGCTCTCTATTTATAGCCGCAAGTGCTAATACATCCGAGTTACAGTGTATGTCATGGTGTATCTTCTTTGATGTTCTGTTTGGATCTGGTTGATGCCCTGCCCGATGTACTAGGCCGAGATTGGTGATGTTTCCTCATGTCGCTCTTCACCCGATGTTAGTGTCTTTGGAGAATGCTGCCGATGTCGCCCGTGATACTCTTTGCCGAGTCTTACTTTGACCGAGTCGTCCTTATCTTCTCAACCACTTAGTCAGTGCATTTATTGCTGATATATTTGATGGTTGTCACGTCCCTATTTTACACGTATTGTCTTCAAGGGTTCATTTCATATCTCTTTTCTCGCTCCAAGGCTGAGTGGTAGGATTCAGTATTTCACGCTTCTTCTGCAATTAATGTCTCGCCTCCTAGGATTGCTCCACCTGTATCTGTGGATTATTTACACCTACAAACCGCATGCATATATTTTTTATATTTTTATCGGTTATCTCTAGATTTTTAAATAATGTTTCGGTGAAGGTTTAATAGAAAATAAATAACGGAAGATCCAATCATATCCTTTGTAGACACGGATATGGGAAAAACAAATAATTGAAAAATACGCCAAGAAGGATGGTTTAAGATTACAAGTTTTGGTGCACGACTTGATACTCGTCGCTAACCCCCATATGTTACCCATCGATCATGATTATTGTCACTACGCGCCCTAAAATCCTACTCCACCTTGAGTTAATGAGAAGGCAAGCACTAACTCCACCTTGAGCATTTCCTTGGCCGCCTAGAACCCTGCTCCACTTGAGATTTAAAGTGTGAGACACTAACTCCACCTCGAGCGTCAGTTCAACCTTTAGCATTTCCTTACCGATCTAGAACCCTGCTCCACCTGAGTTAATGCGTAAGAAAATAACTCCACCTTGAGCGCCAATTCAACTTTGGGCCTTGTCTGCTCCACCTTGAGTCTGATTCTACTTGCACCCTAAACCGGGTGACATCCACAACCACTTCTACATTCGGACAGTAGCCCCAACCATGGGCTCTGATACCAATTGTTAGGATCTTCATCGACCATCGAACACTACTCACCCGACC
The DNA here is from genome assembly GCA_023531295.1 of Papaver armeniacum. NCBI lineage: Eukaryota > Viridiplantae > Streptophyta > Magnoliopsida > Ranunculales > Papaveraceae > Papaver > Papaver armeniacum. The sequence goes on along the minus strand of JAJJWW010013132.1, from coordinate 49,641 downwards.
ACATAACCCCGAACCCCATTTGACGCACCTTGGGATAAGAGGTGTGGGGTTTTTAACTAAAAGGCCTCGGTTCTATGTATGGAGATGCCCAAGCTTATTAAGCTCCACTGTATTCCTCTTTATTCCATGAGGGACTATCCCTATCTATACATATGTGGTTTATCGCGCCACATACTCCAACAACCAAGCGGAACCAAAACATTAAAGTATGTAAGCATAGCAGAATTACCTATATTATATTCGGATCCTTGTTGCTTTCTTCCCCTTTAAGAATAGTTTGAAAACAGTAAAACTCATAATTGACTCAACAATACATATCGTATTCGACGTTCCTACTATTTCATTGACATAAGGAAAATATAATTCATTCACTTAAGCCATTATACTTTAAAATGTTAAGTCATTACCGATGGCAACCATTTTACTCACATGCGATGTAGTTTTATTTTTTCAAAATTCCCATATATATTATGTACTTTATTCAATTCGGCAGGAAGAGTTCACCGAATATAATATAGGTAATGGTTTCTCCTTTCGTAACATTGTGGCCTTTTCAACATAGTTGGATCCAGAGTTGGTAAAAATCACTGAATTTACGCATTCTCAGGCGAGAGTAATCTAGGGATGGGATACCTCCCAGAAAACTGTTAATGGATGACCGCATCAGTGTCAGTTGAAAATCCCATATTGTCGAATAACCGCAGTGACTAAGTGGGGACAGTATTGGCGGAGGATTAAGTCCTTACAAATGGTATTAGAGTCGACCACGAGTTACCTGTCGAGGGTGAAAGAGTATTCTTGACGGATTCTGTCGGGAAAGGGTCTCATGAGTGAGAAAAATGCTAAGTCTAGGATTAAACATATTCCGGAGCCGATGACGGCTCCAAATTAAGTTGGTGGTATTATAGTACTCCGATTCGGCGTGTAGGATTCGTCAAATAGAATATATGTAATGGTTTGTCCTTTCCTAACACCGAGACCTTTTCAGCATAATTGGCTTCATAGTTGGCGAAAAATCTCTATAGTTGTATTGAGTAATCCTGGGATGGGTGACCTCCTGAGAAGCTGATGTTGGATAACCGCAGCGGTGACCATTGAAAACCCAATATTGTCAGATGACTGCGGTGGCTACGTGAGGATATTATCGGTTGATGGTCAAGCCATTACATTCTACTACATTACTGTTCCGAATGTAAGGTTACTCTTTGCATAAAAATAATAAAACCATGATTAGTTTGTAAGTCAAATCGTTAAGTACTTAACCTAATAACAATAAGCTCTACTAACAATAAATTATGTTATCCATCATCATTGATTAAAAATAACGTTAAACCATTGATCAAGAAATACGTGAGACGATGCGAAATTACTCACTGGGCACCAATACTTGCCACCGTCACTATGGTCCACTTATATAATTGTTAGCCAATCTAATTAAGTTTGGTACTGCTTTTTTTCTTTCAAAAAAAAAAAGTATTTTATAGCAATATTTTTTCATCTTAGTGTTTGGTAAAGATTTCATAAAGTGTTTTTTTATGCAAAACACTTCCAAAATCTATCAATTTTGAAAGTGGGGGAGAATGAGCTTTTAAAAGTTTCAAAGGCAAATACTATAATTCACCCTAATTTCATATTTTATTTTCCAATTCTATCCCATCTTTTTTTATAACTGACACAAATTATCCTTGAATCTATATATGATCACCAACTTTTATTCGCTATATTTTATTCTTTAAAAGATAGTTATTTTTTATTTTCAAACTACATTTTATGTTATACCGTATCACTGAAACAAACTTTTATTTATCAACAATAAATATTAAGAAATTTTGATTTTTAAAAAGTGGTTAAGAAAATAATACTTTTTAGTAATAATACTAATTATTAAATTTAATATTACATATATGTACCCTAATAGTAGAAAATTTACTTATTTTTATACACAATGAAATAGAATAAACAATTTTCAGAGATATGTCTACTTTTGTCATTTTCTTACTAACTATAGCTGGACCTGATATTTTCCCAGACACAATTTGATTGCTTTTTAAAATAGTTTTAGCTTTAGTTTATAATTTGCAACCATTCAATAATTTTTTTACAGAGCTCGGCATGTCAACCATTCAATTTCTTTTTTTACATAGATCGGCACAGTAACGTACATCATAAAAGCACTTTTATAAAGCTCGCAACAATACCAAACTAATCCTAAGTATTAGCAAATAAAAATATATTAATTATCATCAATAGTAGGATAATTTATATATTATCATTTTTAATTTGACATTTAATAAAATATTATCATGGCAAATTAATAGGCTATTTATTATGAAGAATTATGGAACCTTAATGACATGATAAATTTTGTCCGTTAGATGCATTTCCAATCCTAATCACAACCATCACTTATGACAAACGATTACATCCCTAGATTTATCTCTTATGAAGACAAATCAGAACCACCACTTACATAGGCAAAGTTAGCCAAACTGTGCTTTATATTCTTGATCTACCGTCGACTAATTGGGCCGACCGACCGGAGGGCCCAAAGGACCAGAAGGGAGGAAGTCCCTTTTATGGCCACTTTTTTGTAAATTGAAACCTCACATAAATTTGCAATTTCATAAAAAGATTTTGGTAGTGTGCACTAGATGATACAAAAATATCCCTCCATTTTAGTCCAATTAAACTCCTTGTGTATCCTATTCTTTATGGGTATAATTGCCAACCAAACTTTAATATAACATATCTAAAATTTCGTGCCTCAGAATTTTACAAATTTTATCTCGTTGGAAAGGTTATAAAAAAATCTATGCAATGAGTACTCACAACAATATCAAATTTAAATTTTTACGAAAAATTCGGAAGTATCTATCATTTTAGGCACAATTTTAGAAAATTATATGTATGACCATTATGCAAACCACCACAAAGAATACATAATACTTTATGTAACCACTAGATCTTAACCCGTGCCGTAACGGCACGGGATGTTTTGTCTCTAATACGATATTGTTCACATTCCTCTTGCTTCATTTTATTCGTGAGTAATTATTTTGATATTCAAATAGGTTTTGGGAAATAAAATGGGTTACCTGATCTTTTTATTTTTTTACTTAAGCATGTATTCCAATTTATTATCTCGATTTTGTAATAATGTTGTGCCAACATGAAAATAAAATAAAAAATACAAAAAAATAAAATTTTTCCCCATTTATTGTTCCATCATACCATAATTTCAAACTTCAAAAAGAATATTTCATCTAACAAGTACATATACCTAAACTGCCAATCCAACTCCATGATGTTTATGAATACATTTGTTCAAATTATTGATAACTAAGGCTCTAAGGAGTGAAGCAAAAACCCATAATATTTTCCCTACTATAGATAAACACTATTTATTTATTTTTTGCAAATGTGAGAGTTATGAAAATGAAGAACCCTTGGCTATTGGAAGGCTGAGATATACACATGTGAGTTGAAAAAATAAGCTTATAATAGTAAATCAAAACATGTGTAAGATTCTTTCTCAATCATATTGATAACATAAAATTGAAGAAATTCGTGGATAAAAAGATTTCACACCAACTATGCTAAGTAGTGCATGAATGACGTTTTTCACATCTAGTGTTACTCAAGTAATTTGGAGTTTTAAAGAGCATAGTCATATTGATATTTGTATCTACATAAATTCAACTAACCTTCCGAAGAAAAATTATTAGTTTCAAGGTAGAGCCGACACAAACTTCATCGCCTTCAATGTATACAACACACATTGGGTTTAATCGGCCTTGAGATTAAACAAATACCCCAACATTAGTCAAATAATGTCTACAAATACGGGATCGAAACAAAGTGCTAACGGAAAAATGAGAGACTAACATCGATTCTACAAAGAAAATACCTTATATGTATCAAAGTTTGTTAACCAAACATGTATTCAAATTAAAAAGTCATCAACTTAACACAAAAAATATAAAAGAACCCAAGTTAAATCAATACTTGCATAAACAAAACTTATAAGAGAATTTTGTATTTATTAAATACCTTTAAAATCACTATTAGAGATTTAATTGCATGCCTCGTAACGGTAGGATGAAATCACAGTTAATCAGTAGAAATTTCACTGGATATGTAGCAATTCAGAGAAGTTTACACTGGTGGTGATGCGTTCCATCTAAGTGTTGTTCGATTGATTATTTTTTTAGAAGGTTTCGTTTTTCATTGGAGAAACCGAGAGGGAGCGTTTCATTATATTCATTATCATTCAGAAATCCAAGACCAACTCGCCCTCTGCTTACGGGATCTCAATACAACCTTAGATTTATCTATTGGACGGAGAAACCTTGATACTAAATATGTAGTTTTTAGTGTTATTTATTATATAACGTGACATCCAAATGTTTTTTTCTTCTTCTTAATTTTCATGTATTTTAACCGAGTTTATATTAGCATTAAGACGATCAACCACATTTCTAATTTATAGTGTTATCCTTTTGTAGCAGCACATAATTAACATAGTCAATTACTACTCATCAAACCGTCCAAAGACCACAAACCACCGAGATATCACTTCTTTCTCCACCACCAGCATTTTCCATCCCTCGTAGAATATTGGGCGCACTTATAACTTTTAATCCCACACTTCATGTATAAAGTTTAGATTTAACAAACTTAGGTCGTCAATTAATTTATTCAACTATATGTTTTTTTAATATCGAAAATCATGCGTACGAGAACGGTTACCAAAGATAGCAGTGGTACCAAAAACAACCATTTTGTCTTATATGATTTGGTATCATCCCAAAAGTATTTGTTATCCGCCTTTTTTGATCGTGTCAAAAAAAACCAACTATACTTTTCACAATACAATGTTACCCGTCATGTAAAAAAAATTATTATTTTTGATTCAAAAAGAAAAAGCTAATACCACCGCCATTAAAACCATCCAGCGCCACTATTTCTTCCACCAAAACTAATGTTACCGCCTCCACCACTCAGTAACACATTCCACCGCTTCCACCACTTACTTCTTCCTCTACTACCACCACCACCACTAATATCTATTGAAATAATTTTTGTCAAAATTATTACTTATTGATGGAGATATGTATTAATATTAATTAAGGGATATTTATGATGTAAAATTAATAAATCATTTATCATGAGAAATTAATGAGACATCAATTAATAAAACAATTATACTAATTAATATTTAAGTTGCACAAACCATAACCATAAATTTATCTTCTCTCTAGACAAATCACTTATACTAATTAATAAAACACTTATACTAATTAATATTTAAGTTGAACAAACAACCACTGTTGATTTATCTTTTTTATCAATTCTAACCAAGGTGGAACAATGGTTAGAGGCCACTCTTATGACACAATAGGTCATGAGTTCGAACCTCCCCGTTATAATTTTTGAAATACAATATCTTGACTTGAGTATTCATTTTTAATTCATAATATTGGAATGAACACCACGTGTGCGACTTGTAAGGTGTGGCACGGAGGACCACAGCCTTTGATTTATCTTTGGCAAGGATAAATCCTGACCACCACTCAGATAGGCTAAGTTAGCCAAACTCTGCTTTATACTTGAGATATTTTGATTTATGCATCTAACTAGTTTTCCGTTGCAACTAACTAAACAATGTACTCCCTCCGTTTAAGGAAAATTGATACTTTCACTTTAGGCATAGTTTTCGAAAATTCAATGCATAGCCATTATGCAAATCACCACAAAAGATGCATAACATATTATGCAGCCATATTTTGGTTTATGCATCGACTAATTTTCCGTTTCAGGAAAAGTGATACTTTCACTCCGTTTCAGCAAAATAGATACTTTCACCTTTTCAATTTCCCTTTTGTTTTGGGAAAAGTGATCACTTTATCACTTTGGCCTATTATTAGGCAAAATGAAACTATACAAATATTGTTTTTCCTGTCACGAAGGTAGTATATGCCTGCCGGTGGAAATTGTTATTTGTTTCGTTTTTCTTCGGTCGGCCCTCCCCACCGTGGCAGCGTTGTTCTAGTCTATTTTTTTCTACCAAAAGAGAGATTTATAGTAAGCAAATTGAAGTATGCAATTCAATCAACAGTACTACACAATATACCCCTTCCTCTGCATTGCGTTTCAATTGAACGAATCGTGTATGCTTTTAATTAGAAGCTCAAGTTTTCATAAATATGATGCATAACCATTGTAGAAGAAGCCAAGAGAACAAACACAAATTGAAAATGACCCTAGAAAGCATAAAAGGCCAAATGGACTTCGGTCCACACCAAATGAAAATGTAGTACAGCAAATACGAATCCATTGACACACAAAATGCAAACAGAAGTTGATATAACTAAGCAGGAGAAACTTCCACCTGCTGATTTGATGAAGACATTATCATTGACTTGTCTTTTGTGTGTTGGCCAACATCTCTGACTCATACGGCTTGCGGGCAGCATAAGAAGTTCCTTCATTTCTATACAAACTCCAGACTTCTGGATCGAATCTTGCCTCATCTTGGTTTGTAATCAACTCATGGACGTTCACAACCACTATAGGAAACATCCCTCGATAGAAATGCTTAGCTTGAACGTTGGTTGTATTCTCTTCACTAAATTCAGGCACGCCCATTACTTTCATGATTGTCAAATGATGATCCTTCGGAAACGTTTGAACATCAAGGTCATCAAAAGGAACCCAATTATCTGGAACAGTATGACCAGTCATCCATTGTTCTTCATCTGCGGATCCACCTCTAGCATCACAACTCTCTTCAAGCTTTGATGTCAATTCAGAAATTTTCTTCTCAAGAGCTTGCTTATGAGTCACCCTCTCAGCCTTCTCCCGCTCCAATTGTTGTTGTAGATCTGATACTTCTGCGGTCAACTTCTTTTCATTGTTTATAGAAGCGACATTCACTACTTCCGAGTCTGAAGCTTTCTTCTCAAGAGCTTGTTTATCGCTCTTCTCATGTACCAACTGCTTCTGTAGATCTGATACTTCTGCGGTCAACTTATATTTTAGAGATTCCAACTCTGAAACTTTTCTGTCAAGAGCTTGTTTTTGTTGCTGTTCTGCGTCGATGGACGCAATTAGAATGCTGGACAAGCTATAAACAGGCGAACTTAGATCCTCACGGGACAAGATATAACTTTGAGCTTGATAGGCTACCCAACCTTGAGAGTTCATCAGAGTGCTATTAGGTTTATTCCTTAAATATGAAAAAAATGCGGCATAATCACTTTCTTTGTTTATTCCCAAAGAGATATGACGTGAGAAACTGTAGTTTTCCAAATTATTGCAGTCTGTTGCTGGAATAAAACCGGTACCGGCCGACAATGTTTTGTTAAGCCTGCAAATACCAATTGAACCTGAAGCTATGTAGATAAACAATTGAGGATCTCTAAGCCACGACATAGTTGAACACTAATTCGGTAGAAAGGTATATGGAGAAAATGGAGGAGAGAAAGAAATGTTAGTAAAAAGTTGTGAATGTTTGAAAGAAAAAATATTAGTTGATCAGGATATGAATGTTTTCTCACATCAACACTATCATATATATGGATAGATTTAGAATAAATCAGCAAACAAGGCCGGCCACCAGCTAATGCAGCTCAATAATTAATCAAAATTATTATGTATTAGTATATGTAACTATATGAAAGTCAGTCAACTACAATAATTTATTATATGCAACTATATACGTACAAGCTTTACTTATTATATGCAACTATATACGTACAAGCTTTACAATGGATCCGGTCTTTGATTGAAATCCAACCATGAAACCAAATGTAATTCACATGTTGGGCAGCCTGCATAATATGGTTTTGCGGTTTTGTTAGCAGTTGTTTACCTTTTAGCTTTTGTTTTCGTCGTGCTTCTCCATTGCAATGTTGCTAGATCAAAAAATTATCCCGCAGCAGAAAAGTAACGTTTCCGGTGACTTTAAAACTTTATCCTTTAGGCCTCTTCCTATGCACATGCCAAAACATGGTATTTGGCATATATGCACCCACTATGGGTATGCTAAATGGCCAAACTCATATGCCAATATGTTTTCCCGACATATAGGCATACACGACAGAGTTTCCAACAGCGATAGAGTCTTGATCGCTCGATGGTCATTCACTCGACAAACACAAATCAGCTATCGCTCGATACTATGATAATCGCTCATCAGATCTTCATCCAACGGCTACAATTTCCCCCCTCTATAAATACCTGATTTCAAACTCATATCAACTCACACCAAAAATTCTAAATCTCTCTAGAATTTCTTAATTTCTCAATCTTTTTCAAATCTAAAACTATCACAACTCCTCTACAATTATATTTTCTTGTAAAATGGATTCACAAGCACAAACTCAAGGCAAAGGTAAGAAGAACCAAGTCCGTGGTGCAAAATACACCATGATAGAAGATGAATGTATTTGTCGTAATTATGTTTTTTTTTTTACCAAGATTGTATCGGTGGTGCACACCAACATGGTAACACCATGTGGGATAATATATTTCAAAAATATGAAGAACAAACCATGAACATCAATGGTCGTGATGCAAAATATTGTCAGGACACTTCATTGTAATCAACCGGGAAGTAGCCGCTTATGTTGCATTGATAATGCAAGCCAAGAGAAAAGGAAAGGACAAAGTGGGTCGGTGATGTTGATTTTGAAAGAGAGGTTAAATGCATTGGAAACAAAAACATGGTAAAAGTTTGCTTTCGAAAGTTGTTATCATATTTTGAAGGGTTTGAACAAATATAATCCCGATTACTTAGCAAATAATCAAATAGTACCTGAAAAGTCACCATATAATTCTTCTCCCTCAACACCAAATTCTTCACCATTTTCACAAGGTCCATCAAATTCTTCACCAGATACCCCTACAAGCTCAAATTCCAACGTATTTTTAAATAATTATGTTGATGGTAATAATAAGGGAAAACTTCCAGGAGGAATCGAGCAAAACCGGCTAGAAAATTAGCTCAAGAAGGAGGGAGTTCCGTAGGATTTAACATGGCGGAGTTTATGGATTATCAAAAGACCATCGCGATGGAAAGATCCATTCAAAGGAAAATTCAAAACCGGGAGAGTAAGAAAAGTCGTCTTTCTCAAGAAAAATTCCAGTTTGACTATGACAAGCATAACACTCTTCAAGCTAACACCTCAATTATGAACGCCCAACAAAAACATGTATGGAAAATCGAATTTGACAGGATTCAAGCACAGATTGAAAAGCAAGTTGGATTTACTAACAATCGTGATGAAGAAGATGATGATGATGGAACTGATGATGAGTTTGATGAAATAATTCCTCTAAATGATTAATGTACTAGTTTAGTACTAGTTTAATGTAACGATTTAAGTTTTAATGTTTTAGTTTAAGTTTTAATTTGATATGTTGTTTTGCATTCCAATTAATATTAGTTTGAAATGAAATGTTGAAGCTTATTAATTAGAAAAATAACAATACATAACATAACTTAAAGTGAAGTTAAAACATTAAGAAAAATACATAAAATCATCTTCCATGCTCTTCCCAAAGATTCAATCTCAGATCATCTCTTAACTGGTCATACAAATTACGGTTACAATGTAGTTAGTCATTTGACCATAATTCCTTGCGGAGGCCTCTTTCGGAGTCGAATCTCCGGCCTCAAATCTTCATCATCATAGTTAATCCAATCCGAATCACGCCCGGTTTCTGAATTACCATGTTATGAAGAATTATGCAAGTGAGCATAGTCTTGTGCATTTCACGAGGACTCAACCCACGATATGGGCCACAAATGATAGCGAACTTCCTCTTCAAAATTCCAAAAGCGCGTTCCACATCCTTCCTCGGTGCCATTTGGGCATCGTTAAAATATCGGAATGAACGGCCCAATGCACCAAAGTAGGAGGTCGACGGTAGCATTGAACCAAGGTGGACCATTTTGGGTAGATACCATCCGCAAGATAATAGCCATGAGTGTGCGATGGCCGTTGATCATGAAACGGACAGATGGAGAAATTCCATACTTCAAATCTTCAAACGAGGCGACTTGTGCAAAACATTAATATCATTTGGTGAACCGGAAGACCAAAAAAGCGTGCCATATCCAACAATCGTAAGAAGCGTGCGGCTTCTAGGATAATCGTTGGTTTTGGATAATGACCTTTATATTGACCAGCCCAATAAACAGGGCATCCATGCCATACCCAATGCATACAATCGAGACTAACTAGCATTCCCTGGGAATCCCCTTTCTTCATTCTCCTTAATATTTGTCTAACATCTTCGTTCGGTTGGTTTTTGTAAATATGTTGGACCAAAATGATTAATCATTACTTCACGAGAACAATGAAAGGTAAGTGTAAGAAGTTGTTTTACCCATACGAAGGTACTCATCATTCGCATCCGCTGGAGTGCCATAACCTAGAATCCTTAAAGCCGAAGTAACTTTTTGTTCGGGACTATGACCTCTAATATTTAGTGCATCAAACTGATAATTGAATTGAGGTTCCACTCGACAAAGCTCTTCAATAATCTTTTTCACCAGATGACGAGGCATGCGGAATCGACCTTGAAAATCTCGATCAGAGTACACACAATTGGGAAGAAAATAATCGTGCATGAGCTTCTGATGGTAAAATTCCCTCCCTCGATACGTATATGTTCTTGCTAATACTTGTTTGGGCTCTGGAACTCTTGGTATTTGACCCGTATGTACAAGCATCAAAGTTTCGATTAGTTTCTCATCTTCAGCTTCCTCTTCGTTAATTTCTTGCAAACTCATACGATAACTTTCTTGCTGTAACCTGAACCTATTCATAATAATATCCCTTTCTTCATTGGATCTCGACATTGTGAAGCTTAAAATTGAGAATAAAGGAGTAATATCTTTAGAAGCGGTGTGAGTTTTAATCGAGGTAAAATGGCGTATATATAGGAACCATAGGGGGAACTAGCCGTTGCAGAATAACTATTTGGCGTATATAAAGACTTTATCACCGGAGATATTATGATTATCGCTCGCTAGGGATTCGATCGCTCAGCGGTTTTCCCATAGTGGCGCAAATGGTTTGGCATGCCACCTGTCATGCCAATCACCATTTTTTTGGCACGTGCATAGGAAGAGGCCTTACTATTGAGTTAGCTAAAGATGTTTATTAGAGTTGGAAGGTAAAAAAGTTAAACTCGCAGTACGAAATAGTCCATTTTGTTCCCCTTTTAAAATCGAAGAGCCACATTCCTTACGTAACACGCAGCAATATTTTTTAAATCAGACTATGGCTAGCTGCCAACCCAGCTACCTACCGGATGATGACGTTTTATATAAATAACTTCATTTTTAGATTTTTTTTAACAAGGCTATGACTTCGTTTCAGAGTTTCATGCTATCGTCACGGGTAGGTAACTCCGATTAAATTATCATTGTTGACTTCGCATACCCAAGGTATACTTTATGAGGAAGGATTGGTGGACACTCTTATATGTACACCATCGTATAAGATTTGTGTCATGTTCTACACAAAACAGCAAACGACAATAAATTTAAACCTAATATTTTGATGACACCTTTGAAAATCATAGCTTGCAACACGATTGAGTGTGGAGAAAATCACCATTGGTTGTTAAAAGTTAGACTTAAGTAACTGCCAATAGATTATTATTGTGGACTTCGTTAAGGTGGTATACTCTAATAACTAGAGATAGTGTTTAGGCATAATAACGTGTTTATGACTAAGCATACTAACAATGCTACACCAAATGACAAAGAATTCTTGCTTATACTTTCAGTTATTTCACACTAACCATCAAGAAAAATAGATTGAAATCGTCGTCCAAAACTCATAATTGTCTTGGCTGCCCTGCTGATGTAGGACATTCTATGTTTAGGCCTCATTATTTTTGGAAGTGTTTTATTATTAGAATTACTTATCTTTAGAAGTTATAAAATTCTAGAACATTATTTATTTTAGGGAATTCTTATTTTTTAAGTTTGATTATTTTAGGAATGTTAGTTTTATTGTCTTCTCTATAAATAGGGGACAAGTCCTTTGTATTAGAACACATTATTATAAACCAATATTGAGATTTCTCAACAATTCTTCTACTTTTACTATCAAAATTCTTTATTCACGCTTAGTTACGCATTAAGTGGCATCACGAGCTTCGGCTTCGATCCTCTTATTCTTTTCTTCTAAATTTTCTTTACCCTTTCGTCACCTTTACTTATCGAGATCTCCGCATCTCTTCTTCTAAACCCTATCTTTTTATTTTCGTTTATCAAAAAAAAAAAAAAAAAAAATCCCGTTCCGTTCAACCTTTCCAAGGTCTCCCTGTCGTCCCATACTTAAGCCTACCCGAGTTTTCCCTTGTCGCACATCTATTTTGTCCACTTCTCCACCTAGTCCAATATTTCACATCACCACCTTTTCTCTATATTCCACTTCTCCACCTAGTCCACCAAATCTGCATACATCAAACCCACGTTTCACCTTTCATTATTCATTGATCAGTAGAGTCGTAGACCCACTAAACATACAAAGCCCATTTGTAGCTAGATAGACCCAATCTTTTGTTTCGTTCTCGCGCTTTCCTGTTTCGGCAATTTTCACGTCCAGTTTTGATTTTTTTGCACCATGACAGGCAAAGATAAAGACGGTGGAAAAGACAATCGCCCTAGTCTTGACGATCTTATACGTTCTATTGCGGAGACCCAACAGAGACTTATGGAGTCCCAACAGAAGCTTACGGATGCTCAAGCCGAGACACGACGTCAGATTACGGAATCTCAATTCGAGACTCAACGTCAACTTCAATTAATTTCGACCAACTTGGCTGCTTTTGTTCTTACTCGTAATGGTGAAAATAATAACCATCAAAACGGTGAAAACAATAATCATCAAAACGGTGAAAATAATAACCATCAACATCGCAATGACGGAGAAAATAATAACCATCAACCTCGCAACGGTAAAGCCAATTTGAATGGTCGTATTATTCAACATCAAAGACAGCAAGATAGTGATGATGATGAAGTTGTTCAAGTCCAAATTAATAATCAGGTTAATTATCGAATGGCGAATGCTCTTCCTCAATTTAATGGCAACCGTGATATCGAAGGCTTTCTTGATTGGATAACTGAAGTTGAAAATCTTTTCAAGTTTTACAATATTCCTGAAGATCAACAAGTTGTTTGTGTCGCCTCTAAACTCAAAAGTGCTACTTCTGCGTGGTGGGAACATGTGCAAGTTTCTCGCACTCGTGTTGGAAAACAACCTGTTCGTTCTTGGCCAAAGATGCGTCGTTTGTTAAAGGCTCACTTCCTTCCTGTGGATTACGACCAAGTCTTATTCCGTGAGTATCATAATTGCGTACAAGGTAATCGTACTGTCCCGGATTATGCAACTGAATTTTATCGTTTATCTGCTCGTAATGGTTTGCTTGAAAATGATTCCCAACAAGCTACACGTTTTATCAATGGTTTGAGGAAAAATATCCAAGAACGCTTAGCTTTACAATCTATCCATACTTTGAATGATGCTGTGTGTTTGGCAATAAAAGCGGAGTCCGTTGTGGATAACCATTATGTTTCGGTGTCGTCCTCACAAAACATGCAGTACACCCCAACTTCCAACTATAATCAACCTTATACACCTATGAGTACTAAACCTCTTCCACCCCTTTTACCTACACCTTCATTTACTCCTTCCGTTGTTGTGAATTCGTCTCAATCAAGTAATGCTCGTACGTCATCGACACCTATTACTAATCCTCCACTTCAAGTTGGCGCATCCAAGTCAAATCCATATGCTCGTCCTACTACCGGCCGATGTAACAAGTGCAGACAACCTGGTCACCAATCTCACGAATGTCGTGGAAATCAATCTCGTACCGCTGTAATTCAAGCAGGTGATAACTCTTTAACAGAAGATCCCCCTGATGCTCCGGAAATTCACACTTATGCTGAAGTCGGTGAATATCTTTCCGATTGATTTGATTTTGGTAATACACTCGTGGACGAGTTCTTTTCAAGCTGGCGGGCCTGATGTAGGACATTCTATGTTTAGGCTTTATTATTTTTGGAAGTGTTTTATTATTAGAATTACTTATCTTTAGAAGTTATAAAATTCTAGAACATTATTTATTTTAGGGATTTCTTATTTTTCAGTTTGATTATTTTAGGAATGTTAGTTTTATTGTCTTCTCAATTCAGAGACGAGCCATAAATTGGCTTGTTTCACGTAATCAAACAAGGCGCAGATGTAACCTAACCGGTTACCAAAATCTATATGAGCTCGCTGTAGTTGAAAAAACTAAACTTCAGCTGGACATCGACCATGTCTGAAGGTTTAAAAATCAAAAACAAAAAAACTCATATTCTCATTCGACAGAGTGTGTAATAGTTGTTCATGAAAAACAATAAAGCTACAAATTCCATCATATTCAAGAGAACTCCATACTTCTATTTTCTATTGCCTCGCGATATAAAGAACATTACAGCCAGGACTACAGGTTCTACTTGTTCAACAAACTCGGAGTACATTTTGCCCAATAACCTGATATCATAAATTTCATTTTCTCCGCTTGCCTAATGAGTCGAGAATATTCCACCTTCATGCCACCTTTACGTGCTTATTGTTTTAGGGACTCTTTCTTTTGTCTGTTAGATATTTTGGTGATGGACACATTTTTGTGTCCGTTTTGTCTCGATTCTATATATTGTTAGGGCTCATTTTTGTACTTATTATGGTGTTTTATGTGTGTAGGTATTTTTGTCCAATAAACATTTTTTGGAAAATTGGCTCGAAAACTTGCTAAGGCACCTCTGGAGGACATCTACTAAAGGGACCCCATTTTGGTTAAGGGGCACCCAATTGTTAAGGGCCACTTACCTGCTACCGGAAACCAGAACCTGCTAGGGGGACACCCCTCTTCATCACCGTGAAAACGAGTGGAGGGAAATTCTCAAGCTTAACTGCATGGATTTTTATGGATTGAGTTTAAATGAGATTTTGAAGGAGATTTTTATGGAAATAACTTGTTCTTACCCCATTACGACCGAACAAGAATGGTATGTTCCTTAGATTCGAAAAAAATAGGATTAAATCCTCGGTTTAAACAAAACAGAGGTGAAGTTATTCCCTACGACTTCGGTTTTGTATTTGGGAAGATACGACGAGTTAGAGGAAGTTTACTCTATTCAGGGCATTACTCTATCTTATTTGGAGTATAGACAACTCATTTACCGCGTGAGAAGATCAGAAAAAAAGAAAACAAATATCGTAACTTCCGGTGAAAGGCAGGGAAGTTTTTCACGAGATATCTTTGACATGAGGTGTATATATATATATATATAAAGGCTTCTGGGAAGTCTAAAAAGGGTTACGTACACTTTGGGGAGATTTTAGAAGCTTGCAGAGAGACACGGTCAGTTGCGAGAGAATACGAAAGCGAGAGGAGGAAGAAGAACAGAGAACAACACTCAAGGAAAGTCGCAAAACCCGTGGCCTTTTCTTTCAAACTCAATACCATTTGTCACAATTTCTGTAACAATTAATTCCAGTTCGCAACAGTCATGTGTTAGGGTTCTTTGTAACAGTGGTTCTGTAACAATCATATCTTCTTTTTAATCAACTTTGGAGCAACAAACATGTATTTTGAGCAAGTGGTTAATATGAGGAGCTAAACCCCATTGCTGAGGCGATACAGGAAGCCATTTTTCCAATTATCATGTGGTAAATTCTACTTCGATTAATTTTTGCAATTTCTTTTATGATTATTTGCATTGAACTAATATTGAATAATTGATTTTTATTGAATGATTGTGATTTGTTTTGATGGAGCATGCTTAGTTTATAACTCTTGATGTTTCATGCTTGGTGTTTACAACTTTTACTTCGAAAATCTACTAGAGGCAATAAATTAGAATCACTTTAATGTAAAGAATTGCATGAATATTGATTAGATTAAATCACATAAAAATTGGAGATTGGTGGAATCTTGAGTCTCAGTGTTTTTAAAATCTTGATACAACTTATTTTGAGTTTTCTAGTTTTATTTGAGTCTAAAAAAATCCTTCACAAGTTCGAGAATCGAATCACTTTATTTACCACTATCTACAATCACATCATCTGGCAGGAGCATTAGAATGTGACTTAAACCGACCTCGGCCTCCTTTATCAGTTTCCTAAGGAACATAGAAATTAGATTAAGACCAATAGTAAAGTTCAAAGTTTACAGACAAGCTAAGAACACTACCACAACTAAAGCGGAAGTAATAGACCAGGCATCTAAAAACAACATTAAACGAAATACTAACCTTTTTCTTCACAATCTTAACCACGTCCTCATCTTGAAGAACGTGAGAAAGATCACAAGTTTGCGGATAATGTCTCGAAATTACACCCCATACGAGCAGATATTTGACATCCTTCACTAGACTCCTGTGTATATGGTTACAGAAGTCCTCTACTGTGCAACCACCTCTATCCCGAAAAGGTTACCATTGGAGTGCGTTAAATTCATCGTACTTAGGCATTCAAATCACTTGAGAGAGAGCATGCAACTTACACCTGAAAGAACAACAGGGTCACTGAAATATGGTTGTTGTCCTTGTGGCTTTATATAAACTCTTACAAGCCCCATTGCATCCCACATCTTTGCAAGTGGTCTATCTAAATTCAGCTGGTTGAAGTAAAATAGAAAAAAAATGTAGGAACAGAATCTCGCAACAGTCATATCCCAGCGAAATCTTAGTTAAAGTGTGATTGCCAAGGTCATCGCAGAGTGCTAGAGAAGTCATGTAGCGAGTGACGTCAGCTTAGTCATAAGGAAAGTGTGAAGATTCTGCGAAGATCAGGATTACCTTGCGAAGAAAAACCTTGTGAGCCTGCGAGAACGACGCATATCAGATCCGAAAATAAAGGCTAGCTTAGCTGTCATCCACTATGTAATCTCATATATAAAGAGCCAAGCAAAGTCGAGATGAGAGAGATCTTTTTAGAGAGTGAGAGGAGAGTAAATAGGAGAGAGAAAGTCCATAGCAATTTTGATTTCCTTGTAATTCTCATTACTTTTGTAAGATTTATTAAAAAGATTAATAAAAATTTGTTAATCGATCATGAAATTTGATTAGAACAAAGATTTAATCTTAGAGGGGTCTCGTTGTAGGAAATCCTGCAACCACATTTTGGCGCTAGAAACAGGGATGAAAATTTGAAGATTATCTGAAAACAAGATTGAAGGAGGATATTATGATTTGACAGAATTTGAAGTATTTGGTAAAAAATTTGTGAGGTGTATAACAAGTTATTGAAATCAAAAGAGATAATGAAGAAAATCAGTAAATTGATTGAGGAAAAGATCATCAAAATCAAAGAAGACTACAAGAAATTGGAATGTAACTTAATTACAAAGACAATGATTAATGAGTTTCATGAAAATCTCAAAGGAAGAATAAATAAAAGATATTTTGAAGGAAAGAAAATTATGACAGAAGAAAAGGTGCCACCATTGAAGGAGTGGGAAAAACAGAAAATTACAGTCACAGCAGCAGAAATACCGAGAGAAAATTTAAATCACACAGCTCCGTTGGTAATCACAATAATTGCAACATGAAAGGAGAAAAAGGGACCAACGAAGTTTATAGAAGAATGGGAGGTGAACAGAACTCTAATAGATACAGGAAGTTCAGTCGATATAATATTCTACCATGCATTCAAATGGATGGGGTACAAAGATGAATAGATGGCTTGTTCAGCATATCATATTTATGGATTTGGTAAATTTACAACAAAACCTAAAGGAGAAATAGTGGTGCGAATACTATTGGGAGAAATTGAAACACATGTGACATTGTGTGGTGGATATGGAGTCACCTTACAACATGCTATTAGGAAGACCATGGGTACATGCAATTAAAGCGGTAGCATCCACATTACATCAGTGTATCAAGTTTCCTATTCCTAATGGAGTAGGTGAAATCAGAGGAGATGATAATGATGCAAAGATGTGTCATCAGGTGGAAGTAGAAAATTACGAAGGACATGCAAAGAAGCGAAAAGTTCGCTAGAAAATGGCGAAAGAAGCAAGGAAAGAAGAAGAATTTAGAATTTACATGATAAACGCAAAACAAGGAAATGGAATACCAAGCGAAATTTCGCAAGGAGGAGACAAGCCGATAAAAATGATAAAAGAGCAAACACCAATAGGAGAGTCAAAGGCGGCCTACACAGCGGCGGAACCAGCAAAAGAAGTGAATGTCGGAACTGAAAAAGAGCTAAAGATGTTAAAGATCGGAACTAAGATGGACGCAGATGAAGAAGAAAGAACAATTAATCTATTGCGAGAATTTAAGGATATCTTCGCATGGAATATGGATGAAATACCTGGGATAGATACTTCGGTTGCGTTTCATCATTTGGAAATTAACAAAAATATAAGACCATTCAAGTAGAGATAAAGAAAATAGCAACAACGTATCATCCTCAAATAGAAGAAGATTTGCAGAAGATGATGGATGCAGGAATTATAAGGCAAGCAACATACCCAGAATGGATTGCAAATATGGTAGTGGTACCAAGGAAAAATAATGGGATAAGGATTTGCATAGATTTCACTGATCTAAATAAAGCTTGTCCAAAGGACAGCTTTCCTTTACCAGGCATCCCACAGTTAGTTGAGTCATCGGCGGGGAATGAAAGAATATCTTCTTTAGATGGATATAAGGGTTACAATCAAATTCCTCTCGCTGAAGAAGATCAGGAGGATACCGCCTTTTTTGCGCCAAGAGGATTATATTGTTACATGAAGATGTCGTTTGGTTTGCGAAATGCTGGAGCGACATATCAGAGAATGGTAGAGAAGGTGTTTGCGAAATGGATTCATAAGACATTAGAAGTGTATGTGGATGACATGTCGGTGAAGATCAAAGAAGCTAAAGATCATGTGCAAGATTTGAAAGAAATTTTTGAACAGATGCGGCAGTTCAACATCAAAGTAAATCCTGAAAAATGTATCTTCGGTGTTGCGTCAGGAAAATTTTTAGGATATATTGTGTCAAAAGAATGAATACAAGTTGGATGACATGTTAGTCAGATTCTTATGACTACCTTCCTTTTACGAAATAAGATATTGAACTAAAGCCAAACTACTATTCTCCAAGTGGTTCATGGCACCATCAAAGTCATCCCCAATCAAACTTTTCAAGCGGGACCGAAAATTCTTCTCATTAGAGATAAATGAGGCATTTTCCTTCGCTAAGGAAGCATAGGAGTCCTCTAATTGAGTGTGCTACTCTTTAAGTTGGTTTGCTTTTACACTCAAAGCTATTCTACCTTGGATGAGTTTATTCTTCTCGTGAATGGACGATTCGATTACTTCTTTAAGATAACTCCTTAATGAGCGAAGAGATCGCTCTTGTTCATCGCATATTTTTTGACGAACATTAAGTTGTTGCGAAGATATCGCTAATTTGTTTAGGAGGATTCGTTTCTCTTGAGACAATGTTCCATTTTCATCTGATAGAGTTTCAATCCCCAAGTTTGCTTTAGTTAATGAATAAGAGAGTTGGGATAACTTTCTACTTAATACTTCTCGCTCTTGAGATAGATGCGTATTCTCGTTAGAAAGGTTGTTAATTTGATCAACAGAGTACGAATAAAGATTATATATTGATTCAACAAAGCTCATTGTCAGCACGAGCTTCTTTAGCGGCATATTGAAAGTCGTACCTCTCCATTATTCGTTTCTGAATTAGAACTAAATGTGCGAACAAGAAAAGTAAATACAAAAGAAGTAAAATTAACAAAGAAGATAAGCTAAAAATGAAAGCAAGAAGATCATACCTTTCAGTTCATCATTTTTTCTGCGAAGATTCTCGCAATCCAGCGAAACATTCTCAAGCTTTTGATTTTTGAGGCGAAGATCATCACATTCTAAAGTCATAGCTTGGAGTTCCTCCTTCAAAGATTCAATTTCTCTTTCTAAAGATGCTTGCGAAGTTTTTCTCTCAGCATTAAAATATTTACCTAGAGTTTCGCAGACGTTAAGCTTGAGAGGAGCAACAGAAGATCTTCGAGCATCATCAAGAACATGAGACAAAACTCTAAAGGCAATGTCCACCCTCTCCAACAGTTCCTTCTTAACAGGAAGAGTTTCAGATGAAGAAGTAGGGATGATTGAACTTATGGGAAAAGAATCATCTTTCGCAACGGATATCTTTTTCCCAGGCAAAGATGAAAAAGGTTCTATAGGTGAGGTTGCGACAGAATGAATCTTTGCGGCATTCGCAAGAGGAGAAGAAGGATTTTCATTTGCAATAGGAGAAGAAGGGGTTTCATTCGCAGGAGGATTAGTTGAGGGAATTGTATCTGAAGTAATGTTTTCAAAGTATTGATGCCGATCTACTCAACTAATCAATCCAATCTACCACAAGGATAAACCGATTGTAGTTGGATCCTATTTAACCGAAACAAGTATTGTGCACACCAAGGATTATGAACCAAAATCATAAATCTTCAAAGTCTTCTTTGTTTTCAAATCTTCTTAGATCTTCAATAAACACTTGCACACAATCAACTTGAATCTCTTGTGATCAATCACGTACAGAACGGAGTCTGTTAACAACGGATTATCACAAGACGTCTTTAGATCTACAAACAGCCTAAAGATCCCCGTCGAAACTTCGATCTAGTTTGAGTGAATCTTATATCAGAAGAGAAGATTCTCAAGCATAAACAAACTAGGTGCAATCAAAGTTCAACAACCGTTACCCAGTCAAATCAATCGAAAACTAATAATAAACCGCAATTATCTAGTTTCCCAACAACGGTACTGTGAGAGTTTCTCAATCCCAAAGAAGTCTTTAAAACGAACGGACGTAAGAGATTACGCCTAATTAGGTTACTTTCCTCTCCGAATAAGCGGCCCCACCAGTAACAACACAACTAGGTAGTTTTGCTGGATCTGAGGATTAGTTTGCTCGAAATGCAACTTTGATATTTATAGACCAAGGAATTTCCAAAACCGAAAATATTCTCAAGATATGCAATATATTTCCAAATTCGGTTTCCATAATTTTTGGAAATGCTTTGTCCAAATATTGAACGAAAATTTCTTAGAAAATCTCCAACTAGTAAATGCACATTCCTAATTTTCATTTTCCAAAAATAAAATTAAAAACCTTAATTAAAAGATTTTCAACGTATTTTTCGATTCGGGATTTTCCTTTAGCTATTAAGGAATATCTTTGAACAATAAAAGATAAGCGTTACTGCACATGTTCAAAGTATGTCGACATCTTAGCTTAGTAAATCATCTTTCATATTTACTATCTTGGAATCGATTTGCCACACTTCCAAACAAGTTTAGAATTGGTTCGCCTGACTTCCAAGAACTATGTGATTGATTAAGAACACTCAATCACCAATCATGGGTTTCACGGTTCTACCAAAACAAGTTTTGGTTCTGCCTCCATGTGGGTAATGGATTTAGTCACACTAGCTTTCCAAAAATTCGGTTGATTAGGTACTAGGATCGGTTCCCACATATATATGGTATCTAACTTCTATTTGTTGCACATGTACATAAGATCGGTTCCAAATATATAAAAATGTGTTGCACATGTTCATATGATCAGTTCCTAATATCTAGAAACGTGTTGCACCTCTTACAAGGATCGATTTCTCCTCTTGTGATCGGTTTCACCTCTTACTAGTATCGGTTCCCTTTTTCCTAGAGTTGGTCATACAATTAACACTAAATCGATCGTACCATCTCATGTGATTACTTAAGATCGGTTTCACTAATAAAATTCATACCAATACAAAAGTCAGGCCTTGTGAATAGTTTTACCAAGAACATAAACAAGTCATGAGAGGTTATACTAATCACACATATTGGTAGTTCAAAAGATATGCAATGAATAACAATACCAATAACCCTAGCGATTTCCCTTTCGATTCACAAAACAAGTTCATGAATTTACTTCCTTTAAACGAATGTAAAAAATTGTTTCCTAGGATGAAATCTTCACCTCATACCCATACATAATCACTATAGCATTCAAACGATTATGTCGATGTCTTATATACGAAGTTCCAAAGATAAGTGTTATACTTTGTATTGTATTCCTTAATACTATGTCTAACTAGAGTGTAATCATTCATGCTTCACAGTTATGTTTTCAATATGCACGACTTGAAAGATACGTTATGGAATGAAACAGTTCAAGTCAAATATTACTAACCTCAAGTGGAAGGATGATGTCGTCGTTGTATCTCCTTACTTCTTGACTTCTTCAAGTCTTCGTTATACTTGTAATGTCTCGTATCCTAATACTTTCAAGCTAACCTATACGAAGTTGACTCTAGTACATAATCAAGCGACTCTTTAAATGAGTTTTGGTTCATCAAAATATGACATCCAAACTTGACATACCAACACTTGGTGGGTTCAACCTAGCTATGCTCTAACTATTTCAGTAATGCGAGAATCTTCCCAAGGTAACATCAATTTCTGAATTCCGTTTAAGTTACATATATTTCGTATTTTTGAACCTTTACCAGTTATTGGTTTTTTCTTCTTCATAGTGTCAATTAAGTTGATGGATAATCAGATCATACGAATGGATAGAATAATGCCCCTCTCTTTTATTCCCTATACTAGTGGTCCGACAAATAATAAGAGTCTGATAGACAAGTAGCATTTCTGGTTGTCATTCATTGATTAAGGTTGAAATGTTGTCTTGATTATAATTTCATATGTTCGTTAAGTATGGCAGCGTCTTGTATGAATTTATTTGAGGCACTTTGACAAGATTCTAATGGGATAAATTCTATGAATACAATCACCTGATTTCTACCTTACGTGTGCATACCATGTTTCAACAGCTAGCTACAAGCCTAGTAGGCTAGTATGGATGGAAATTAAATTAATGAATCTTGTTTTAGTGTTGTTTCTTCAACCATGTTGTGAACTATGATGTGAATATAGTATGTGCTCCACCTTGAATATACATGTTGCCTCCTTTTTTTAGGATTCTTATCTAAGTTATACCAAGTCATGGAATGTTTCTTTGTACGCTGATTTGACCAATGCCATCATGCAATAGACTAAAGAGAAAATGGGTCTTGTTTGTTGTTTTGAATACTTGATAGTTACTTTGCTTGTAAGGTGATATGTCTTCTAAGACTCATTTTTAGGACTAGAACTTATCCAGCTCCTACATATCACCTCATTATGTTGTTTAGCGCTAATTTTTTTTTATTCCTTTCATGTCAGATGTGGATAGGTACAACATCTGGTGCTTTATATTCTTATTGTGGGAAAAATATCCTTGGCAGATGTTGTGATGACAGAAGATGTCCTGAATGAGTTAGATCAAGCTAAATGTAGCGTCATGATTGGCTCTGCAATTGGTGGCATGGAGATGAATTTTTGTACATTTAATTGTTTTCGCTTGAGATTGAAGTTGTAAGGTTGTCGTATAAGAAATGAATCCGTTGTGTATACCTCTTGCCATCGCTAATATGGGTTCTGACATGCTTGCAGTGGACGTCTGTGCTTTTCCCACCATCTCCTGCTCTACATTATGCTAGGATAATTTAGTTGACTTAGTGACCCTGAGTTTCAAAGATAGTGATGTAGTCGATTATGCCTTGGTATATATATATATATATATATATATGTTTGTAATTCCAACTGCTTATGGTGTTTTACTATTCTCAATATTTATCTAAGATGTAGAACTTGATGTAATTGATTAGTGAGTCTTATTAATAAAAATCGATCTTCAGCATTTTCTATTTTCCTTCTTTGCCGGTAAATGAAAAATGCCTTAACATTGTACCCCAACAGAGAAAAATATGCGGCCTAAATGTATGGTTTAGCTACATCATGAATTAGTCGCTAAAAGAAAAGACTTTTCGACCAAAAAACTCGTCGTCGCAAATAATTAAGCGACAGAAACTACATTGTCCCTAATAACAAACTTCTACGCCCAATTTTCATGACGTCGCCTTTCAGCCACAAAATTTGGTTCTGTCGCTGAAACATATTTTCCGACGAAAATAAATTATTCGTCGCTATAAACATTCTACGACGCACTATTGCCGACGATTTTAGCGACAAGAAGTTTTGGCCGCCAAAAGAATTTAGCGACGAATATCTTAGTTTTAACGACGTTGGCTTATGTCGCTGATGCCATATTTTCTTATAGTTCCCAACATAGACATTTTCAGAACATAATAAAATGGGTAACTAAAATATAAGTGACATAGAAGAAAAACATGTATTTCTCAACAAATGAGGCGGTGCGACGGGATCATGGGTTTGGCCACCTTAAAATGGGTATACATTATTAAAAACGTGAATGCATTATGCATGAGACAGAAAGAATAAGCAATGGTACACTGATACACAACGATCAGTGGTACCTAGAGTCAGTACTGAATGGAACTAATTAGATTTGTTTTAGAATCACAAAACTGATTAGACAATAGTTAATAAAAGAACAGGTTGCTTATAACTTCTTCTTCTATTGAATTTAACTTAGGATAAAGTATAACTCCTTTACAAACCTAACATGGTTCTTCCCTCAGAGTTCTCTTCCCCCTTTTTTCACTACGGTACAAGTCCCACCTTATATATATATATGTGTAAAACTTGCACTCTAAGAAAATAAAAACTATGAGTTTTACAACTCATCAAACTAGGAATCCTAATCTAAGTAAGGAAACCTCAAACTTGTTGTTCAAACAACTGTCGACCAACTTCTAGAATCTTCCATATGTTCTCTAGCCTAAACACGGATCATCCGCAGCTACGATACTCCTGTATCATACACCTTTAACAACTATACATAAATACAAACCGGGAAAATTCATGTATAGTTGCTCCGTGTTTTGTGCAAACATTTTCATGTATAATAATTTTCATGCATAATGCTTAATAGGGAGTAATGCTATACATGCCTTAGGCCCCTTCCTATGCACATGCCAAACCATTTGCGCCACTATGGGGAAACCGCTGAGCGATCGACTCCCTAGCGAGAGATATTGACAATATTGCTCGAAATTCACTATATCGCTGTCGATATAATCAATATCGCCACCGTTCGAGTTTACGCGCCTATAAATACCGCAACTATACTCCCACCTCTTCTAAACTCTTCTCAATTCTTCTTCTGAAAACCACTGATTTTCTTCTCAATTCTTCTTATGAAAACCTTCTGAAACGATTATCTTAATCAGATATGGAGAGAAAAAAAAGAAACAAAAAAGGGAAAGCATCTACAAGTACCCCAGGCAGTGGAGTAAGTTTTGTTGTGGATACAAATTATGAGTTTAATAATGTTAGACTAGTAGCCGGTGAAGGTGTATTATCTAATCACCTTTCTGATAATGAGGGGCGATGTAACGCTATAAATCTAAGAGGTGGATGGACTGAGTTACGTACAATTTTTCAATTACTTCCTCCTTTATTCAAGAGAGTGAGAAGATATCCTTGGCGACATCTATATCAAATACAACCTATAAACCACAGGACTCAAGGTGTTCAAGTTATATTAGAACGATGGTGGAAGACTACAAACACGTTCTTTTTCAAGGACTTTGAATGCGGTAAGTCAGTCTTTTCTGGTAATTTAATTTTTAGATTATGTGTTTTGTTTCATAAAAATCAACAAATTCTAATTATGAATAATTATTTTTAATAGGAGTTACACCGATAGATTTATACATGTTAACCTAATTCCATGCCAAGGGAACTTAATTCCATTTAATAGACTAAAGTGGTTATCAGAAGGTAGATGGAAAGAAAGACTTCCTTTATACTCAAATGAATTAGAAGGAAATCCTTCACATAGACAAATAAAAGCGTATGGGTTGAAGGTGTCTGGGTTGAAAAGTTTTTTCCAAATAATTATCTTTGTAAGAATGAATGAAAATGGGAAGCCGGTAATCAATATTTGATCCCAGACCAGTTTGAGGAGCTAGAACGTCTGTTTGTATTGTGGACACCGGGCCAATGTCTGTTTCCAAATGCTAGCTCGCAGTGTTAATTGGGTTTCTCGAAGCATTAGAAGATTTAGAGCAAGCACCAACATATGATTGGGGATCTGCGATTTTATCGAAGATTTACATTGCCCTAAGTGATAATTCGACGTGTGATAAAGATAGTTTTAATGCTTTCTGGGGAGTTCGGAGGTAAGAACCAATCTTTTTCACATTATGTATTTATTTGTCATTTTTATATGGAAAAGTTATTAACTCCGCTTGAATGTTATTATTTTCGGTATTGGTGGTATACATATTTCCGTGTTTCGGAACCTTGTCTTAAGAATTATACGAATGTATTTCCGATCATACGAAAGTATGATTCTCGAGAATTGGGAAGCCGCACAGATTGAAGATGGTCAACACACTTGCTATTGTTCATAAGATTCAAAGCGGTTGAGTAGAACAAGCCATAACCTTATCTCACGGCCATATGAAGCAATGCACTGAGTTCCAAGAAGAACTAGGTCGGAGACAATGGTAGAGTTAAGCCTTAAAAGGATGGTGTTATACATTTTATTTATGAGAAGGGTGTTTGG
Organism: Papaver armeniacum; assembly: GCA_023531295.1. Taxonomy (NCBI): domain Eukaryota; kingdom Viridiplantae; phylum Streptophyta; class Magnoliopsida; order Ranunculales; family Papaveraceae; genus Papaver; species Papaver armeniacum. The sequence continues at coordinate 23,033 of JAJJWW010013132.1, read as the reverse complement.
TATTATGGTGAAAGACGACTTCTTCATTGCAAGGAGATCGATAGCTGTCAACCTTATCCCAAGATCATGAGATGTTTCAGCAGACGATTACTTCAAATTGATAAGAGAAGGTCATCATTGGCAAGAAGCTGATGAATTGATCTAGGAGTCGACGGACAGAAATGAGTAACTATCTTGGTTTAATACTATTTTCAAGCCAAATATTTCTATGCAACCGCAAAGTTTGGGTCGGATGGATTTCCTAGCTTTAGGTAGGTTTCCACTTGACAATGAATTTCTTCCTTCCCAACCTCCACCAGAGACGGGTGACGTATTTGCATATCCTTCTCAAAGTTCATCGTCATACATGCCACCATTTTCTTGGGAAGTAAAGACTATATCCAAAGACATCCGGAGAGATTGTTACTTATCCAATTGTTTCTAGTGCACCTACTCGGACTTATCCATACCTCGGGGTCAATGCTACGAGTTGGAGTATCGGACCCGATGTAACAATTATGATGCTCTTCTTCGAGGGATTTGAGAATATGCACTTGGAACAGATGCAAAGATTGAGGGAAAGCATGATGTATGACATGAGTCCCAGTGTTGGAGCTGGTAGAGGATTGAGTCCGGTTTTGGAGCCTGTGGAGGATTGAGTCCTAGTGGAAGTCAAAGAGACCGTCAAAGTCAAGCAAAGTCGTCGAGGTCGAGCAAAGTCGTGGAAGTCAAGCAAAGTGGTGGAAGTCGGCAAAGTGGTGGAAGAAGATTGAGACGTCGTCATATGGAGGAGGTACCGAGAAAGTTCAACTCCAAACATGGTGTTAGAAAGTCAAGCGGTACATGGTGTTGAAGAAAACATTGGCATGGATACAACTCCTACACGTATGTTTAGTCATTTGCCAACCGACATACCGACTCCAGGGTGGTGGTGTGAACATGGAAGTAGTTAGGCAAACGAATCAGTATACCCCAATTGCCTCAACCTCATCAACATTTCAACCATTCCAAAGAACAATATCAACCACACGCATTTCAAGATTTGTATAATGTTCCCATACCCAGTACTCCCATTGCTTATCAAGGTTATGGTGATTGATGAGACTCAACCACCAAGTCAGTCTCAAACCTAAGCACCTTAACTAGTTTGTTGAACAACTCTATGGATCCGAAAATGCGAGGCAATTGGATCTTTGGTCCTGGAGGAAACGGACAAGGAAATGAGTAGTTAAAATGTTTTCTTTTAGTTGAAATTTGAAATGTAATTTTGTTTTTTTTAGATTAATGGAAACTATCTTTTAAATTAATATTGATTGAAACCGATTTACATTTCATTAAAAATTCACCTTGAGTAGGTATGTGGAAATACGCTATCATGATCCATGTTATTTCCTCTGTAGTCAAATCCACTTCGGTTATGCACTATGCATGGTGAAATGAATTTGAAGTTGGGTTGGAATTGGTTGAAATCCGGTAGGGGAAATATTAGCCGTTGGATGAAGATCTGATGAGCGATTATCATAATCTCGAGCGATAGCTTGACTGTCATTGTCGGACCGAATGACCATCGAACGATCATTTGACCATCGAGCGACGAAGACTCTATCGCTCATTGGAAACTTCTGTCGTGTATGCCTATATGCCGAAATAACATATTGGCATATGAGTTTAGGCAGATTTGGCATACCCATAGTGGGTGCATATATGCCAAATACCATGTTTTGGCATGTGCACAGGAAGAGGTCTTAACATTACAAACGGGGAAAATTCATGTATACACTGCTTAATCGAGAGTAATGCTACACATCGTAATCCCGTATTATATCCCAAGTGAAACAAAAAAAAATGTGGGCCCTGCTGGAGATATAAAGGGGGTGCTGTTAAGTGTGGGGTCCACGTCTTTTTACTCTCACTCGGTATATTCTACGGGATTATTGCTTAATCGAATATAGGAAAATTCATTTTGTCATACTCCCTGAACCGCTAAATACTAGTAAAGAACAACTGGAAGTGCTCAGAAAATCAAAAATTCTTTGAATCTTTTTTTTTATACGCGAAAGCCAGACCCAAAACCCCTATTCGAACCCAACCAGTTGGACTGGCCCCACAGTCATACCAACAACGCTCAACCCACTATACAACTAATTTACCAAAAAAAAAGTTTTTATCGTTTTCCTGAATATACTGGTTTCTTTCCTTATATTTAGTAATAAATCTTCCATAAGATATTTCAAGACAAAATCTAAATTTAGAAGTTATAAGCTGAGTCCATAATCCTATATATTTAGTCCAAGGATTAAAATTTTCTTTATTAGTACGTAAAGAGACGGATAAATACGTACTGGCCTAGAAGATCCGATCTCCCGGAGAAAACCCAATATTTTTCAACCAGGTTTTTTTTATTAATTTGGGGTTTTTAGTTGTGTTGATATTGTAGGATGTGAAAGTTGTGTAGTGGAGTTGGAGGAGGTCGTCGTTTAGCAACAGAAAAATAAGTAGAGAAAATCTTGTTGAACAAGGTAGCCCCATGGTGAATCAAAGAAAGAGATCACAACAACCACAACCAGAAGTAGAACAACAACAACACGATGAGGAAGATGAAGGATATATGACTCCTACTCCCTATAAGGAAGCTTGTTTACTTCGCAAACCGTCGGCTATTGCTCAAATGGCTTTTCCCATTAACGACGATTTGTCTGCCAAGAAAAGGTGTTTGGAGGATTACCATGATGCTGACGAAAATAAAGAAACAGTTCCTCCTGCAGCTGAAAAACTGGAGGAGGACGAAGGATATATGACTCCTACTCCTGAGGAGGATGAAGGAAATATGAGTCCTTTTTTCTATGACGAGGATGAAGGATGCATGAGTCCTACTGCCGGGTCATCTTGTGACAGTTCCAATTCAAACAACCAAGAACATAGGAGATGGGGGCCATGGTGGAGCCCCAATATTCGGTTGGCATTAAAAGATAATGACGAAGAAAGCTCAACAACTCGACAAGAGACTCCATCAGCACGGCCTGTTTCCAGCTTTGTGAAGGACTCTAATGTGTCATCCTGCTTCCAGGAATTCCATAACAGAGTGTCTCAAAAATTGCATGTCAGACGCACTCCCCTCATACCCATACGAGTACGCGGCGCATTTATGGGTAAAGATATAGAACTTTATCTTGACTTGAATGATGTTACATCTATGTGCTATATGGAAAATTTGTCTCTGAGTTGCATCATGGCGTACATAAGGCACCTCTATGACGTTTTAATAAAGAAAGAGATCGAAGGGAAATTTGGATTCATAAACCCTGCATGGGTAACCTCAGCAAAAGATAGTGATTGGTCAGGAATTATGACTTCAAGATTGGGTAAATCAAAATGCGAGTGGGTTTTGATTCCTGTCGATCCAGATGGGGCAGGTTGGCTTCTCGCCGTTATACATATGGAGACTATGATTTGTTATTGGATGGATCCATTAGAAGGCAGCCGATGTGAATCTAACATTAGGCAGTATATCACTCTTGGTCTGCACAGCTTACAAAAGGATGCAGCGTGGAGGAAATCACCAATGTGGAATATTCTCAAGTGTCCAACACCAAAGAACAAAGTTGAATGTGGCTTTTATGTGTTGAAGTTTATGAGGGAAATAATTGCTGACCCATCTATATTGTTTGTTTATGAGCCTTTCCCTAAACTTACGTACGAGCAGGATGAAATCGATCAAGTGAGACTCGAATGGTTCCAAACAGTAGAGGCCTATGTATAGTTACGTACTTGCATGTATGAGGACTGATCTGTTGACAAACCTTAAATAATAGTATTGTACATGGATGGTGTTTAGGCGTCAAAGAGTCTGTGCAAAGGTTTAAAGTCTTCTTATTTGAGCTTCTAGTAGTAGCCGAACAATGGTGAGCCAAAACAAAACATACTGACGAGAAAAACTAGAAATAGAAAACACAAGACCCCAACTAGGTCGCTTTTAAAGCCAGCAGGAATGGGCGTTTTTTGCTAGTTGTTTGCTTTTAGCATTTGTAATGGTGTTATCCGTTATATTTCAAATGAACGATCCAAATAGGATTTCAATGAAAAGCTCAAGTTTTTATAAATAGGATCTATCGATCACCATAGAAGATGAAGCCAAGCAGAAACATAAATTAAAAGGAACCAAGACATGATACAACAGTCCGAATAGAAAATAAACCAAAGCAAACACAAACCCCATAAACCAAAGCAAACACAAACCCCATGACACACTGACCAAATGCATCGGAAACAAAAGCAAATACAAAACCAAAGAAAACAACAGAAGTAGACATTACTAACTAAACACGAAAGGCTCCACCGGCTTATAATGATTCATATTGAAGACACTATCAACATCTCTTGGGTGCATCGACTACCATCTCCGACTCAAACGGCTTGCGTGCTGCATAATAAGTTCCCTCATTCTGATACAAACTCCAAATATCTGGATCAAATCTTGCCCATTCTTGATTCGGAATCAACTCAGAGACGTTGACGATCACTATAGGATATATTCCTTTGTAGAAACGGCTTGGGTGAACGTTTGTGGTATTGTCTTCACCGAATATTGGTGCACCCATTACCTTAGTGATAAAGTTCAGATGTTTATCCTTTCGAAACTTTCGAAAAGTATAAAGGTTATCAAAGGGAACCCAGCTACTAGGAACTGAATTATCAGTCATCCATGGCTCTACATTGGATGATCCACTACCACCACCAACACCACAACTCTCTTTAAGCTTTGATTTCAGTTCAAAATTTTCCTTCTCAAGTGCTTCCTTATCGTTCTTCTCTCGTTCCAATTTCTTTTGTAGGTCTGCTACTTGTGCAGTCAAATTCTTTCCATGGTTCTCACAAGTGGCATTCGTTGATACTAAGTTTGAAACTTGCTTCTCAAGAGCTTCCTTATCGTTCTTCTCCCTTTCCAGTTTCTTTTGTAGGTCTGACACTTGTTCAGTCAGCTTCTTTTCATTGTTTTTCAAAGTGGCATTCATGGATTCCAAGTCTGCATTCTTTTTCTGAAGAGCTTCCTTGTCACTCTTCTCCTGCTCCAATTTCTTTTTTAGATCTAACACTTGTGCAGTCAGCTTCTTTTCATTGTTTTCAGAAGTTGCATTCTTGGATTCCAAGTCTGCAGCTTTTTGCTGAAGAGCTTGCTTATCGCTCTTCTCCCGTTGCAATTGTTGTCGCAGATCTGATACATCTGCAGTCAACTTCTTTTCATTGTTTCTAAGAGCAAAAATTAATTTCACCGTTAACTACGTATATGAAAACCTGGGGATCTTTGAACCACGACATAATTATGCTCTTGCTTTTGACGGAAAATATAGAAACAGTTTTGAATGGAAAAGCTGTGAATGAATTGGAAGAAATGAGTAATGGATTGGAGGATATGAATGTTTGCTCAACGAACACTACCATATATTTATAGAGATATATTTGGAATAAATCGACAAAGGGACACCAGCTGAATAATCAATCAATCAAAATAATATGATTACTTAATAATTATACCTATCAAGTCAGTCAAGTAGAATAATTTGTGTATTCACATGGAGCGCCGGTGTTCACAGGTATGAATACAAATTAAATTATATGAACATAGAGCATCTCCAATGGAATATGGGTTTTAAAAAATATTACCTAGGGTCTTAGAAACTCTAAACAAAAAAAAACCTCTCCAGCGGTGGTTGGATAATCAAAATTTAATATAACGTGGAAGTTTGAGTTTGGAGGAGAGTATGGGTTTTTGGAGACTCCCATCCATACCCACGTCATCAATTTGTTATTATTTTAATTAATTTTTTAGATTTTGTGAATTATTTTTTCTATAAATATATGACAAGTATATCAAAATAGACATGGATACAAGTACCATTGGAGATGCTTATCAAAACAAGATTTGTATTTGGATTCGATATCATTAAATAATTTTTATTTAGGTCTCCACATATGATAAATATTCATACTCCATTGGAGATGTTCTTACAAGCTTTACAGTTTAATCAAATTCTAACCATGATACAAATTACAATGTCATTAACATGAAGTGAACCTAGTTACATGAAGTGCACCTAGTTATCTTTCATCTACTGGTCTAGGAGGGCGTGGGTCAGTCTTATTGTAGCTGAAGTCTTATTGTAGCTGAAGTGCATGTATTTGCTTGCTGTGAAAAAAAAATTGGGTTTATCGAGTTGTGATGCTACTAGATCAAAAATTATCTTGCGCATGGGTAAATTAAACCTTTTCGAGTTCGTAAAAGCCGTTCTTTTAGAGTTGGTAGCTTAAACAATTAAACTCCGAGCATCAAGACTCCAAATTTGTGCAAATTGCCTACCTAACATGCAGCAATGATTGTTAAAAGTTTAAGACTTGGCCGGGATGCCAGTCCAGCTACCTAACGCGTATTATGGACTTCGTAAAGGTGGTATACTCTAATAACTAGAGATAAGAGTGTTTAGGCATAATAACGTGGTTATGACTAAGCATGCTAACAATGCTACACCAAATGACAAAAAATTCTTGCTTATACTCATTTCACACTAACCATCAAGAAAAATAGATTGACATTGTCATCCAAAACTCATAATTGTCTTGCCTGCCCTGCCTCTCCATTCAGAGACAAGCCAAGCTATCATTATGTTTCATGAATTGGCCTGTTTCAAGTAAACAAGCCGCGCATATAACCGGTTACCAACAATCTATCCTGGGCGCGTCTGAAAGTTTAAAACAAAGAAAAAACCCTCAGATTCTCATTCGACGGAGTGTAATAGTTCATGAAAAACAATAAAGCAACAAATTCCATCATATTCAAGAGAACTCCATACTTCTATTTTCTATTGCCTCGCGATATAAAGAACATTACAGCCAGGGCTTACAGGTTCTACTTGTTCAACAAACTCGGAGTACATTTTTCCCAAAAGCCTGATATCATGAATTTCATTTTGTGGAAATTGAATTATTGTCCCTCCTTTCGATGAGACTTCACAAATATCCCTAAGCCTCTTTACAAATATCCCTGATGGCATAATTGAAATTATAAAAAAAAATTTTTTTGTCATAGTCCCATTTTTAACCTTTTGTATCTTATACTTGTTTCTTCTTTATTTCTCTCACTCAACGGAACTCACCAGCACCATCTTCATCGCTGCACCACCACCACCATCTTCGCCTCCACCACCATCTTCATCGTTGCAATTATCAACTCCGTCACTACCTAATCCACCACCTACAGCACCAGATCTAACTTTTAAACAATCGATTAAGCTTTCTTCAATTGATTGAGAGACAAATCAATTTATTAACCCCATAACAATCTCAAATCCATTAACGAGTTCCAGCCATCGTTTGCACCTTAACTACTCTGCAATTATACTTCACCCGAATTTCATTTCTCAACACCATCGAGTCAGTTTCATCATTAGACAAAACCAAATAAATTAAGTCAAGCCAGTCAATACTCATCTTAAAATTAAAACCAACATCCCATCCAGTTCTCGTCCAAGCTTAGCACCAGCCAGTCACAGCTTAGTTTCTCCATCTTCTCATGCATCGAATAACGACTCCCATTTAATCTCAATCGATTCTCTGACTCATGGCGACCAACACCGACACCATTAGGCAAAATCCATTCAACACAATCGGGATCTCAATTTCCACCTTGTATCCAGTGGGTTATCTTCCTTCACAAATTGGTTACGACCCAATTTCAGTCACCACCAGCAACATTAATTTTCTATGGAATTTGTTGGAGTGATTGCTTGTTTCTCTTGGCACAAACTACTATCGGTATTTATTGATGGAGATCGAATTTTTTCAAGATATAAATGAATTTTAATTAGCTATTTTTGTTCAAACTTGTTACTTTGTATATGCATCTTCATTTCCTTGTTGTCAGTGGTGGTTGTTGGCTGTTATTTATGGTGGTGTTGATCCAATTTAGGGGATAAACTACTGTTGTTGATCCCCTAAATTGGATAAACTTCTACTGTTGATCCTTTTTTTTTTTGGATCAACTACGGTTGTTGATCCATTTATTGTATCAACTCCTGTTGTTAACCCAATTTTGTATGGGATCAACTACTGTTGTTGATCCTTTCAACTCATGTTTTGTAGTTTAAATCATGTAAATTTGTTCTAATGTTGAACTTGTGGTGCAATGGTAGCATGACTGACTCCATGTCAGATGATGCGTGTTCGACTCACGCCAAGTTCACTCCATTTTACATGGATAAACTATCATTATTGATCCAATTTTACATGGATCAACTTCCATTGTTGATCCACTAAAATTGGATCAACTTCTACTGTTGATCCTTTTTCTTGGATAAACTAGATAAACTTCTCTTTGTTGATGGTTTTGTTGGTGAATCTGAAACTGCAGCTGATGAAGTGGTAGCATTTTTCCATCAGCATGGATAAACATCCATTGTTGATCCAACTGCAATGGATAAACTTCTACTGTTGATCCAACTGCAATGGATAAACATCCACTGTTTGATCCAACTGAAATGGATCAACTACTTTTTGTTGATACAAAAATATTTGAACCGGCGACGGCGGTGATGGCGGCGGCGGTGGCGGCGGCGGCGGTGGTGGCGGCGGCGGCGACGAATTTGTGGTGGTGGCGGCAACAGACTAGTGGTGGTGTAATGGTGGTGGTGAAGGAGTGGTGGTGGAATATTGGTGGTGGTGGCGGTTGGTAGGTGGTGGTTGTTGAACGGTGGTGGTGGTGGTGGAATGGTAGTTGAATGTTGAATGTTGGTGGTGGTGGTGGTGGTGATAGTGGTGGTGGTGAAGTGGTAGAGGAAGAAATTTGTTTTATTTTGAAATAAAGAAAAATATTATATGGATAAGGGTATTAAGGTAATCTAATATTAAATGGATAAGGTTATAAAAAGGAGGGACATATTTATTGTTGCATAAGGATATATTTGTAGGGAGTTAAAAGTAGGGACATATAATTAATATACCCTTTCATTTTCTCGGCTTGCCTAATGAACCGAGAATATTCCACCTTCATGCCACCTTTACGTGATTATTGTTTTAGGGGGGCTTTCTTTTGTCTGTCAGATATTCTGGCAGGAGCATTAGAATGTGACTTGAACCGACCTCGGCCTCCTTCATCAGTTTCCTAAGGAACATACAAATTATATTAAGACCAATAGTAAAGTTCAGAATTTACAGACAGGCTAAGAACACTACCACAGCTGATCAGGCATCTAAAATCAACATTAAACGAAATACTAACCTTTTTCTTCACAATCTGAACCACGTCCTCATCTTGAAGAACGTGAGAAAGACCACAAGTTTGCGGATAATGTCTCGAACTTACACCCCAGACGAGCACATATTTGACATCCTTCACCAGACTCCTGTGTATATGGTTACAGAAGTCCTCTACTGTGCAACCACCTCTATCCTGAAAAGGTTACCATTGGAGTGCGTTAAATTCACCGGACTTAGGCATTCAAATCACTTGAGAGAGAGCATGCAACTTACAGCTGAAAGAACAACAGGGTCACTGAAATCTGGTTGTTGTCCTTGTGGCTTTGTATAAACTCTTACAAGCCCCATTGCATCCCACATCTTTGCAAGTAGTCTATCTAAATTCAGCTGTTTGAAGTAAAAGAAAAAAAAATGTTGATGACATCATCCCCAAGATTACAGATTAAGGAAAACAAAAGATTCACTTAATAATTCAGCTCAATCCATTTCATGCACATTGTTTCTCAGACATGGGAAAGAGAGTGAATCTACCTCCAAATTACAACTAATGACGACAGAATTTGGTTGCCGAGCTAGGTGGTCCACATCATCAATACCAACCACATCAATCTTGTTATACACATAAATACATTTCATGTATTTACGGTTTCCTTCAATGACATCTATGAGATCATCCACTGTGGAATCCTCACGGAACAAAAGCTAAAAGAGAAAAGGCAACCACACAGAATGAGATCACATTGCTTAATCACATACGGTTACAAACTTATAATCACATTCATCTGTAGCCAAGTGACTGGCCTAAAAAACAATTGAAAGGAAAATTTTGAAGATAGAATAACCTCTGCGTTGTGTATCTTATACTCGTGCAGAATTTGATAACAAAGCTTCTCATCAATATGAGTCAACTGCATCGTAGTGTTGAAAGATATACCTCCTGTCTTTTTCCTTTTGAAGTATATCTGGAAATTACAGTAAAAGAATGAAATAGGAACAAGAAAACATGACTAATGGTACGTAATATCCTTCTGAGAAATACCATAAAATATCGTTTACATAGGATAGGATATAACCTGAGGTGGCTTCTTGTTTAAACGCAAACCCACGGCTTCCAACTCCTTTGTCAATATTTGACGATGACCCTCACTCTGAATCAGGTCCCAACATGGACATATTTAGAAGATAATAAAATGGGTAACTAAAATATAAGTGACAGAAGAAAAACATGTATTAACAAATGAGGCGGTGGGACGGGATCACGGGTTTCGCCACCTTAAAATGAGTAAACATTATTAAAAACGTAAATGCATTATGCATGAGACAGAAAGAATAAGCAATGGTACATGGAACAACTCTTCATAAAGACAAACAGGGAAAATACACTGCACGAGATTAGACTGCTTAATCGAATATAGGAAAAATCATTCTTTCTTACTCTGAAAAGGTAAATAGTAAAGAACAACTGGAAGTGCTCAGAAGATCAAAAAGAAAAACAAGATCAGACAAGACATCGTGTGGTACAGTAAACCAATACTCACTTTTGAGGCATCAAGAACCATCAATACAATATCTGACGACTTGGAAACTGCAATGACCTGTATTTCATGTAACAGAAAAATAAGAGACAGGGAAAACGGCTTCCAAATAAAGAATAGAGATAATCAGGAAATGGGGCAATAAGAAGGGCGTGGACTACTTTGTGATTACCTGCCTACCACGACCCTTTCCTTCAGAAGCACCCTCAATGATTCCAGGAAGATCAAGAAGCTGAATTTTGGTACCATTGTAATGTATAATCCCAGGAATACATGTAAGCGTGGTGAATTCATATGATGCAGCTTCTGATTTTGTTCCCGTCAACATAGTTAAAAGTGTTGACTTTCCCACACTACGCAGAAGTGTTCAATGTTACTAATTAAACATGGCAATTTTTAAGGTTTCAAGGCACGATATTTCATAGGCATCTTCGCTATTTAGAACAGAAGCCATGATAGCGCCAAAACATAAAAAGAGATGATCAGAGAACAATATATATTGCTAGTTCTCAGGAGGTGACCAACCTTGGAAACCCTATAAGTGCAACACGTCCATGACCAAATTTTGTCACTTCAAAGCCCTCTCCAGCTCCAGCCGAACCCTGGCAATGAATATAAAAGGAGAAAAACAATTACAAACTATAATACAAATTACAGAAAGGAACAAGGAAGACAAAAAGAAAAGGCAAGCACATTGAAATAGGAAACAGTATTTCGCCTATAACCTAAGCATACATTACCTAGGTTTCTTAGGCCAGGGATACCATATAGACATATTTTGAGTCGAGATGACGACCGAACATGTTCAATAATGCTTATATATGATAATGACTATTAAACAGTATTATTGTGTGAGACTCGTTTCCTTTATTTTGCATCCATACAGTGGTTTTATCATAATTCCCTTCATATTCATAACATATATACAATCTTTACCTACCTTTGGAGGCTCCAATAGTTGTGTTCTTAACTTTGCAATCTTAGCCTTCAGTTGCCCAAGATGGTACTCTGTATAGTCAGACAACAGATACAAGGTTACATACAAAAGCAAACTAGAACATAAAATATGAACTGAATTGAATAAACCATCTCTTTTACTTGCAGATGTGCAGCTTCACTCTATGACATAAGTGCATATTCACACTCCCCTCTCAATGACTTCCAAGTGCTTACTAATGTTCCCGTTTAATAGTGGTAATTTAGTGTATGGTACAGACCGGTATACATTTTACAACCAAGAAAGTTGTGAAAGATGAATACTTGTAGCACATTTACAAGGTTCCCAGACCATTACAAGCTATTTGTTATACAAAGACGTTTTTGTCGTTCTTGAATTTCGTACACAAATAGCTTATATCTGTCTTCCTAATTAAACTCAGGCATTGTTGTTTACAAGAAACATCTACAAAAGTGTCTATACTTAAAGCTGATGCATCAGGTCTGCATTTTGACAAGTCATCCATGACACGTATCATCTTCACAGTATAACAGCACGAGCATCTCTCAAGATATATATATCACGAATCACTTGTACAAGAGCATACTTCAATAGCAGCCATATTGACAATTCTGTAACACTATCTTAGCTTGATGGAGTGCATACTCCCCGGTCTAAACTCATCAGAAACAATAGGTTCTATACGTTCTAGATTTGCACACAATCTCTTTAAGTAGCAATACACATATCTCTAAAAATTTCTAAATTAAATTCTATTGAGGCTTTGGAAAAAGTTTCAAAACCTGAATACACATTCACATATGCAATCCTATCTAAAAAGCTGAAATGCATAAACAGCGGACAGTGCTAAGTTGTATGAGTTTGTCAAGCTGGCCTCCACTAACCCAATTGTTGTGCGTGGTTTTGGGTATTCCCAGTCCCCACACCCACATTGTCTAAAGAAGAGTGTCACAGAGATCTAGTACTTGAAAATTTAGATTCCGTTCTATACGTTGGATAAATTGAGTTGGAGAAGTACCTGTGGCTTTATTTTTCTGAGTCCTAGCCATTTCGGCTTCGATTTCTTTTATCCTTTCTATGATACCCATTTTGTCTGCTGTTGATGTGCCTGCTTCCAAGAGATAAATTGTTAACATTCCCACAAATAAGCAATTGAAATACGCTATGTAACAACTACCATACAAGCTTCGACATTTAGATGAACGAAAACGCAAATGCGACGAGTGACATCACATTACACCCATTAGTAATCAACTTTTTAATACAAAACTAAACCCTAATTCTAACCTTCAGAAGAATTTAAAGCTAGAAAACAGTCATGTAACCAGTTATCCCAAAACCTAGAACTAGCCCAGACCAATTAATCCACAAATCCAATGAAACCTAGAAAATTGATACCTAAATAAACAAATTCAATCACTCTATACACAAACACCTGAAAAATATAGACCTTTTCAATGAAGGTGCTACTTTTGAACAAAACCCATCAATATTTATACTCTCCAAACATCAATTGGACATAATCAGTGAAACCCAGATTGAGATTAATGCAAAATCATTACAAAATCATGAATTTACAGCTACAAATCTAGAAAAAAATAATTGGGGAAAAATTTGAAAACAAAGAGAAAGGATTCTTACACCAACCTTAGAGAATCTCAATGAAATTGTTGAGGAATTGAAAGATGAAACCCTGATTTTAGAGTTAAGGATGATGATTTATCAAGTGAGAAGTGAGAATCTCACCACTAAACCCTTCTTGACTCTGTTTCTCGAAATCTATATAGAGAAAGAAGTGAAGATGAATACGAAAACGTGATATCCTGTTTCCAAGGGGCACTGAAACTATAGTGATCCTTTGACCATAGCCTTTGGATTATTGTTTCTTATCCTCAGGACTGGTGTTTTTTATGACCGGACGGTTCAGTTTTGGAAACTATCCGGTAGCTAAACCGGTTCAGTTTTGGAAACCTCCGGTAGCTAAACCGAACTGATCAGTTAGATGATTGTGAGTTTTGGAAACCTCCAGTAGCTAAACCGAACTAATGGTGAATCCTTTTGGATGAAACTGTGATCAAATGGTGAATCCTTTGGATGAAACTGTGATCAGAGGCATCTGACAGCAACTAGGAAGCTATATTTTTCAATGTCATTTGACAACATTGGCCAAGCTATATTCAGGCAGATTCGATTTTTCTCTGCCAATGCTATTGGGGATAGTTTTCTTGAGTTTTGGTATTTGACTCGAAAGAAACCACTAACATATACAACCTGTAGCATCCTTGATGCTACAGAGGGACACCAATTCAGCAAACATCAATCCGAAATAACAGGCGAATTGCGAATACAGTGGTACTATTGTGTTGGTATCTAAAACCTTATTGTTTCTAGCAACATTCATATATAGCTACAAGAAACCAGACCTTGTTTCATTTACAATAGGTCTACTACCAGCAGAGACAACTCCTCCTACCCCTTTTACTTTGTGGCTTACTCCTCCCCCTACTATTTTGCGGCCGAATATTCCTCCACCAGCTCCTGGTTTCCGACCTCTGACACTTCCTACTTTCCGGCCTAGATCGGGTGGTGGTCCCTGTGAATACTTCTCTGCAAGCTCTCTGACACGTGAAAGTATGTGTGCAGGGAGGGCCGCAGAAGCTTGCTTCTTTGAATTTATCATCTGCAAGTTTTGTGCAGGCCAATCAGAAATTTAAGTTTGCAAACATATTCTGTCTGGCCAAATCCACTGTTAAGAATAATATGAACAAATTAGTAAACATAATTCCAAATGAAACTGAGGGGACTCACATCTCTGACAGCTGGAGGATGTGCGTAGCTGGCTCTTAGCAAGTTCCTCCACTTATCCTAAAAAGTTCAGATTATCCAAACGTTAACCTTGTTAACAACTTTAATTCACACACAAAGCTAAGGCGTAGGGATTTGTTTGGTGCACATACCTTGAGATCAACAGAAGTTCGGTAAGAATAGGATGTAAAGCCAAGTTTCTTGATCTCAGACCACCTCCCAGCTCCAAACTTTGCGACACCCTCAACCAGTTGTGTAACCTCGCTGAGAGTCCAAGCTCGATGATGTTTCCTTATGGGCTCACCTTTAGTGGTGGACTGAATTCTTAAATTGTGATCTGAATTTTCTTCAGCTAAGTCTAGATTTTTCATTTCAACCTGCTGCTCCACACTAGTGCAGGTTTTCACATCATTATGATTCTCCTTATCGTCCTCTTCTTCTTTCTTTTGTTCAGCAGCAATCTGGAAGCAAAACATCCGTTAGCATATTTGTGTCAGATCATCAAATGCTGAAATAAGTGTTTTACTGATATATTAATAGAATAACAGTAGAGTACATCAGTGCAGGGGAGCTTTTGATAGACTAGATTGGCCAGACATCGAACAGATTGTGGTGGGTATTTTTCAAGATAAGTCCTCAACCATGTCAAAGAACATACATTTAAATATTTAATTGGATGTTTAGGTACACAATACAGAGCAAAAAGAAGTTTTAGTTGTGAGTCTTGTGAAGTGCAAACTTTTAGGACTCTATAAACAGACTGCAATATGACATTCACTTCGTGAAAAATTAAGAAAAACTGCAATCATAGGTACATCTTACCGGCTGTTCACTTTGTTGAGGTGCCAATTTAGCTTTCAGGTCTTTGTCCCCATTCTCATTATCTGTCTGAGAAACACAATCATCAAGGGTCTTCGTGACTGGTTTTGCATCCACACACATGCTACCAGGGTGGAATTTCTGCCAATTACACAAGTAAACAGTTTAGTACAGAAGATCATTTTTGTGCGGGTGCTTCTTAAGCATGTCTCGAATGTCTTTATTTCCCGCAGACAAAACTTCCTACCAACTTATCAATCAACATGAGGTATTTAACATGAAGGAAAAACAAAGGGTACATAAGAATAAGAGATGTTGGAACTGTCATGCTGGACTTGATTAATGCGGTATAATGCTCTAAGAAAAGAGAGGGACTTCATCCAGTTAATCAAGGAGACAAAGTTCAGCTTCAAGCAAATGTGCAGTATGATTTAAGTATTGCCAGTTTTGGTACAGCGCACAACACATAACTGAGTTAAACAGTAGTCTTGCTCGACCAAATTAGTTGACAGTCTAAATAAATTTCATGAGATAAGAAGGATTGCACATACCATGAGAGGCATAAAATTTTCTCTAGGGCGCCCTCTTCGCACCCTCGAAACATATGGGACTTGCACTCCAGATCCCCCAATGGATTCCTGCCGAGTCACGACAACTGGCCTGTCCAAACCAACACTTTGTACAGGTTTGACCTGGGGCT
Source organism: Papaver armeniacum (assembly GCA_023531295.1). NCBI lineage: Eukaryota > Viridiplantae > Streptophyta > Magnoliopsida > Ranunculales > Papaveraceae > Papaver > Papaver armeniacum. Next base: position 6,991 of record JAJJWW010013132.1, on the reverse strand, counting down.
TTGGATCAGACTGGCAGTTCCCAGAACTTTTAACAGATGGCACTGGTTTCCCACTGCATTCGCTATTATCATCTTTGGAAAGTTCTTCAATATATCTCTTTGTAGGTTTCCGTACTCTTTTGGAATGTTCGTTATGAGGATCTTCACAAATATATTCATCTTCAGCATCAGATTTCCGCTGTCTCTTGCCAGATACCTGCTCATCTCCAACTTTGTTAGCGGGGGTGACCGGTGAATTTTTGTGGCTACCTTTAAAAATTCCGTCTACTTGATCTTCACTCTTAGAGCATTTTATCTCACAAGGGGCTTCTCCCTCAATTTTTTTCCTTCTGATCAAGGTTTTGTCTTTAATGGTAAAAGTTGAAGTTGCAACATCACACGAGTTAGTCAATCCCATGGCGATCCGCCTCTTAAGCCAAAGCTTGTCCTTGACAGTTGTTTCTCGCCCAAAAGTAGCCCTAAAAGTTTCATGAAGTTCTTTTACTGACAAATTATCCAAGCAGATTTCTCCTTTTATCTTAGAAAAGTCTGGTAACGAGCTGCTGCAACTGGCGGAAGCTGACGAAGAAGATTCAGAGATTCTCAATGCATCTGCAGGCTTTTCAGAGATTCTCAATGCATCTGCAGGCTTCAAACATGTCTCGCCCTGTACTTGAGTAGTACACTTGTCATTCACTCCAGGTGATACTAGGGGAACAGTTTCCTGCAAAGAAAACCAGTAAGAGTTTAGAACTTCAAGGAAAAACGAAAGAGGATTAAAAAAACAAAGCTAGCGGGGTTCACTATAAGGTGGCATAAAGTGAGTCACTGTTTTGCAGCAAAAAGAGAAATCCTTGAATCTAATCCCTTTTAAGATTATCAAACGGAGCACCTTAAATTATGCTGGACGAGTCTAAGTAGGCTGACACCAAGACAAACTGCAAATTACATAGAGGTCTATAAAGCTAATCAGCTAAATGTTATCAAGCATTTGACAATGAAACAGTCACATTTTCAGAAGGAGGTAATTATCTCAATCATATGTCGAAGGAACGGAAGAAATAGGCTGCAGAGCCAACACAAGAAAGAGTTATCCAGACATCATCCAATTTAAGACCCTAAGTAAAGGGTGAGTTTACCCATAATATGTCCCAATAGTTGATTTTGAAACAAAAATGATGTCCGCAGTAATTGATTTACTAGATTATCTTTAATCTTTAATATTATTCGAGATTTTTTACTAGAATATCCATACATAAAAAGACAGAGTCTAAGAAATTTATGGTTGAATTGGCATATTTTAACAAAGGAGAGAGGCATCGCTTCAATTACGCCTTCTTGAATCTGTCCATAGAACTCAAATAAAGCGTAGAAAGAAGACACCAAGTCTCACATTAACTCACGTTCGATGCACGTGTCACACTAATAGTACTAACTATTGGCGCACACTGGAACTATACATAAGCTGATAAGCTACTACTAGTGACTATTGGCGCACACTGGAACTATACACACCCGTAACAAGTTCAATAAAAAAGAACCCAAAGAGTTTTCACCGTAAGGTTGACAACTTCTAGTAGAATATGTATACCTTTAGAATTCAAAGTAGAAAGTATGCATGCCTTAAACCAAGGTACACAAATTTAGGGATTAAAATGAAAACTCATTTAATAACTTTAGTGGCTCACCTCAACTGAGGCCTTCAACTTTTGCACTTTCACTTCGGCATTGTTGGAAACTTTTGACATCGAGCTGCTGCATGTGACAGAAGCTAAAGAAGAAGGTCCACAAATTTTCAAAAAACGTGTAGGCTTCAAACACATCTCGACCCCCACTTGAGTAGCACACTTGTCATTCACTCCATGTGACACCAGGGGAACAGTTTCCTGCGAAGAAGGATCACTAGCTGGTAACACTTCAGCACTGTTGGAAACTCCTAGCATCGAACTACTGCATGTGACAGAAGCTAAAGAAGAAGGTCCACAAATTTTCAAAAAACCTGCAGACTTCATACACATCTCAACCCCCAATTGAGCATTACACTTCTCATTCACTCCATGTGACACCAGGGGAACAGTTTCCTGCGAAAAAAGATCAGCTAGAGATTTAGTATCACTGGCTGGCAATACACCACCATAAACTTTTATGTAAAAAGATGAGTGATTAAGAGATCCACTTGATAAGCTGAGCCTCTATTCCTCTAAAACTATCAGGTTAAAGAGCATGATTTCAGCCATTCAGGAAGATCTAATCAATTAAATGCTTCTACACTCATGGTATTTGCAAATTCATGGGCAATAGCGAAGTAAACAATTGCAAAAAGAAAAAGGCTGAAGCAACAAAATCAGAATTATTCAACATTGAATAAACTCCTAAGGATAATCGGCTAAGATTTTATCAAGCATTTTACGATGAAACAGTCAGATTTTCTAAAGGAGATAATTATCTCAAGCATGTCTAACAAAGGGCAGAATAAAAAAAAGGCTGCAGAACCGAGACAAGAAAAAGTTAGCCACACATCAATTATTAGAAATTGGTATGTGCCATTTAAGGCCCTGAGCATAAAGACCGAGTTTTATCCACTAAGATCCAAATAAAAGGTCGCTCCTGTACTTCCTTCATTTTGTCATGGCATCACTAGCATCCAATAGGATTTGATCTTTACAATACCAAGCATAATACCTCAATAGTTAATTCTGAAACAAAATTGATCATCACAGTAATTGATTTACTATAATATTAACTAACAGTAGCACACTGGAACTAGATATAAGCTGACAAGCTGGTAATTAGCAATAACTGCTCCATACACGGTACACCCATAACATGTTCAATGAAAAAGAACCCCAAAGGTTTTCAATGCTAAGGTTGACAACTTATAGTAGAGCATGTATACCTTTAAAATTCAAAGTGGTAAATATGCACGACATAAAATAAGGCTACACAAATTCAGGGATTTAAATGAAAATTCATTTAATAACTTCAGTGACTAACCTCGACCAAGGCCTTTAACTTATGCACTTTCACGTCAGCATTGTTAGAAATTCGTAGCATCGAGCTGCTGCATGTGGCAGAAGCTAAAGAAGAAGGTCCACAAATTTTCAAAAATCCTGAAGGCTTCATACACATCTCGACCCCCACCTGAGTAGTACTCTTGTCATTCACTCCATGCGACACTAGGGGAACAGTTTCCTGCGAAGAAGGATCAGTTAGAGATTGATCATCACTAGCTGGCAATACACCATCACACACTTGGTAAGCCAAGCCTCTATCCCTCTGTAACTATCAGGTTAAAGAGCATGATTTCATCCGTTAAGGAAGATCTAATCAAATACATGCTTCTTGACTCATGGTATTTGCAAATGCATGGGCAATAAGGAAGTAAACAATTGCTTTTAAAAAAGAAAAAGGCTGCAGCAAATCCAACAAAAACAGAAGTATTTGGCATTGACTAAACTCCTAAAGAATGGTCGGCTAAGATGTTATCAAGCATTATATAATGAAGTACAGGAGATAATTATCTCAAACATGTCTAAAGAAGGGAAGAAAAAAAAAAACTGCAGATCCAAGACAAGAAAGATTTAGCCATACGTCAATTATTAGAAATTCCTAAGTGCCATTTAAGGCCATAAGCATAAAGACTGACATTATCCATTAATATTCATATAAAAGGTCACTCCTGTATTTCCTTTATTTTTTCATGTTATCACTAGCCTCCAATAGGTTTTGACCTTTCCAATACCAAGCGAATGCCTCAATGGTTAACGCTGAAACAAAATGATTGTCCGCAGCAATTGAGCAACTAGATAAAATTTAGAGACAGTATTAACTATTAGCACACTGGAACTAGATATATGCTGATAAGCTGGTAATTAGCAATAACTGCTCCACACATACACACATAACATGTAGGTTTCCACTACGTGGCGCCCAGTGGAAAAAAGTGCAACTTTCACGTCTAGGCGGCACAAAACAAAGTTGCACAAATTTGGGGATTAAAATGCAAATTCATTTAATAACTTCAGTGGCTCACCTCAAGCGGGGCTTTTAACTCTTGCAATTTCACTTCAACATTGTTGGAAATTCCTGTCAAATGCAGACCACTGATGTCAAATAGAGGTCATTAATATGAAAACATTACATAAGGCCCAAAATGTGTATAGCCATTGAAAAGTTAATGATAAAGCTAGAAAGTGTGGTCTATTTGTAAATCTCAGATCTTAAATAGCTCAACCCTCAACCGAGCCTTGTACAGAGCTGAGAAATTTAAAACATAAACGAGCAAGTGCAACGTCAAGCAATAATTATTAAAAGGGGATCATCTAAAGCTCCTATATGTAGTTTACATGTCCTTCTAGAAGGATGCCAGCACTTTCTGCAACACAGAAGCTTATGCAGATAGACGCACAATGAAAACTGCAGACGCAAATTGGGATTCTGCATATGGTAGCATTCTTGTCTACAGCTGCTCTTCCTGTGTTCAAGTACAATGGACATCTACGAGGAAGCAGTTTTTGCCACCCTAGTTAGTTAATTAAAAACCTTCCATTACTAGTTTTGTTTGCTCCTTCTTGTATTCAAGGATATACACATATGTTCCACTCTAACTTAACAGTAAACTTATGCATGCAATCACGTATAAAAGAAATACCTACACTACCTCATGATACAATTAACACAGCCACCAACACATAGAACACCGTAGTAGAGGATTCAAATTAAACACCAAATACAAGAACAATGGCTACCTTCAGATCCCAGTAAATTATTCCACACAGGGAGAACCCCGGCTTCATTTAATATACACTCTTTAGCCTGTCTTGTGTCGGCAACTATAGGCAGCAATTCACTTTTATCCTCTTCAAGCAAGTCATCAACCTCCATAACATCATCATCTGTAGCAGAAATTATTCTCCCATCTCCATCCACCTAAACAAAAAACAAAAAAAACAATGAAATCCCACACAGCCAACACATTACAAAGCCTAGTGAACTACCACTGTATCGCTAAATGAACTGCAAGTAGAATAGTTACCCGGACAAGTTTGTAAACAACAGGGTCAGCAATCTCCTTGGAAGACAACAATGACACACCATCTTTCCCACCCAAATTCTCATTTCTCCCTAGTTCATCATTCCCATCTACAACCGCCATCGTCACCATAGCAAATCCGCCACATGCAACTCGAATCGACACTGTCAAAGTAAACACAGTAGAGGATAACCAATTATGAAACTCTACAATCAAAATGCAATTGGCCCCAACTGAAAACAGTAAAACTTCATTAAACAACACAGCAAATAACAAAATAAACCCAGCCCCAGACCTCTAATCACACAAATTTCCACAAAAAAACCCTAAATCCCCACAAATACATAAATTAATAAACCCTAACTTCTTATACTTACCATAGAACTCAAAATTTGATCCCGCCAGCCAAATTTTCCTCCGAAATCAGACGATCAAACACATAATCATCCATCAAATCACCTTTAATCCATCAAAAAATCTCCCAAATCGACTCAAATGTGAACCGATTGAGTTGAAATTAGTATCGATTGAAAAGGAAAATGAGGGGGGAAATGGAGAGAAAGAGAGAAATCAAGGGTTTGTAGAGTTTGTCTCTTCTCCTTCTTCTTCGTCTTCTTCAGTTAAATCCAGCGGATTTGAAATGATTTTGTAGAAAAGAAAACGAAATAATTTGATAGTTTAAGTCCGGAAAGTGTTTGCCCTAGTTTTTTTGTGGGTGGGACTGTACTCTATAGTGTACCCCAAAATTTGGGCAGAAATTGATTTTCTGGTTTGACTAAAAAGCCCTTGAAGTTCTGCTACAACCTGGGGCTTGACTTATGCAATCGGGTCCAATTTGAGTTTGTTGATCTCTTGAAAACTTCACTCGTTTTTATCGAAGAATTAATGTATTCAACTTACACATTTTTTTTTTATTTGATTTTTCTAAAATAGTGCAGTTCTTGAAATCATAATCAGTGATCAGAAATTTCTCCTCAAGCCACTTGTCTATGAATCATGGATGCTTCGGGTCATCAAGTCTAGATCTATTAAAAGAGTGTTACAATACCATATAAGAAATAGCTCTCTTTGACTTGATTAAATCCGGAAAAATGAAAAGTTAGGCTGAGTGTTAGTTAAATTTTATATTGATTTTTAAAAACAAAAAAAAATTAAAAAATCCTAGTTATGTTTTTATGTTTACAAAGAAAAAAAAACTTTGATTTTTGAGGACTTGTACTTCTAATTTTGCATCATCTACTTCTACGAAAACTGATGAATATTTGTTGGGCATAAAGCCAATCTTGTTGCTAGGTTCCTGCAAGCAATGGTAAAGCCAAGATTCCATGTAAGAAAGGGTGTTACTATTTGGATACCATATAAGAAATAGCTCTATGACTTGATTAAATTAAAAAAATTAAAAATTAGTTTGATAACGGTTTTTAGAAGCAAAAAGAAAACATCCATTTTGACTTTTGAGGACAACTTGTACTTCTACGTCATCTACCTCTAATAAAACCGATGAACATTCGTTGGGCACAAAGCCGATCTTGCAGCAAGGTTCTTGCAAGCAATGGTAGAGCTTAGAGCAGGAGGATTCCATGTGGTTAGGGGCAAATAGAAATAAAAAAGCTTTGTGGGGGCAATTAAGGGATAAAATTTAAAGGGACGGTCAGGGATAAATAAGCCTTGTGAAGCTTTAAAATCAGGTGGCCCTTGGCCCCATGGTTTTGGTGGGACTGTCATGTATATTATTGGAGCAGAGATCATGTTCCACTTATTTGAGCAGAGATGTTCCACTTATTTGACCAAAGTGTACTTTCATGGACTTTAATCACTGTCGGATATACACAACTGACAGTACAGAATTTATAGACAAAAACACTGTGACATGAAGAAAAAAAACTCCAAAAATTTTTCAGGATAAAGTGGGTAAAATTTCTTATCAATTTTGAATATACAAGTATGTAATTTTGGTAACCATGTGATCCATCATCATGT
>JAJJWW010013131.1:0-17290 GCA_023531295.1 Papaver armeniacum | reverse complement strand
AAAAATTACAATCATTCTAATGGAAAAAATCCACAGTCAAATACACTTTCTCATTTTTTTCCTTAACGTTTCCAAACCTGGAAAATGGTTTTGACCGTGAGCAAGATCGCTGATTGTAAATAAAAACTTCGTAAAATTAAGCTTCTCGAAAATTCCATATTTCCAGGGTGAAAACAGTAAGTTTGATTGGAAAAATATTGATAGTGTTTCATTATATTCGGGTAATCCACTTTCAGGACCAGTAATCAAAATGAAAATTTGTTGATAAGCTAATATTGTTCGAAAGGAAATTTTAACTCTACTGCAAAATGAAAATTTGTTGATAAGCTAATCAGAAAAATGAAAAATTGTTGCTTGAAAATCTGATGATCCAAATGAGTTACTGTGAAAATTGTTAGTGGTGTTGGAATGATTATCAAATTACACAAGTCCAAAACAGTTTTATCACACAATTATTTAATTAATTTTTTTTGGTTAACTTCCTATTTTTTCTTAAAATGTAAATCTTTTGCGGGAATTTAGAGGGATGGTTATTAATTTATATGCGTGTCAAAAAAAAGAACACAGGCCACATAATTTGAGCATGTGGCCCAACCACATCATAGCCGGGGAGCAACGAACCCGTGCACTGTACAAAACAAAATCCATTTTTTCAAACTTCAGGGACGAATATTACCGTTCCTAATGCATTCTGGAACGGTGATTTTCTACTAGGAATTAGAAACAAATATGCTGTTACTAATTTCAGCAAAATACGAGTCTTTATTACCTGACTCAACGTGAACTCTATTTTTACTAGAATCGAAAATTTCAAGATCTATTGAATAAATTCAAGGATTTTAATCGTTCCAATTGAAACAAATTTAAGTACCCATATATCGTATTCAACATACTAACATAATGAGTAATTTTGTGAAATCGTAAAAAGTAAAAAAAAAAACTAAATTTGAAATCTTGGGACACTTGAGAGTGAGTGACATAATCCCCATTGCATAACGTAAACTCGTTGGTCGGCCAAAAAATAAAAAAAACGGCACCTGCTATCAAATTTCGTAGAACCGTAACTGGTGGTTGGACATCCGATCCTAAAGTGGCTGCATTTTCTAGGCTTGGTCCAAACAACCTCACGGCATACTGAAACCAAACATAAACACACCTGGCGTCAATATCTTGGCCGCTTAGACCAGAGATGATTCCTATGCTGAAACCTCAATTCAACACCAGTCGACTTTAATATTGATTCTGCAGATTTAATTGGTAGATATTGATCATATCCATAAAAAATGAGCTCATTCTGAAATACCAAACTTCACCATCTACCAATCTTAATTTTTACGGTTGAGAATTAGTCGACTTTCGACGGTCAATTTTCAAAGTAGTAGATTGTGGAGTTATACGTTTCGGAATGAGCTCATTTTTGTGGGTACGTAGATCTTTGTACAACGAACGCATCTCCAAAATATTAGCTTCAAATCCGCTACCGTTTAATTTTGGTTAAGAAAAACGTCATCAAGTGTGTGAGATAGTGTGAAATTAAGAGTGTGAGGGGATCCTTCCTCTCTATATATATGTGATTCGTATAAATGAACAAAGATTCTCTTTTTTAAATGTCACATCATTCGGAAGAATCACTTACATGGAACATCCCAAAGAAGAGTCTCCCCATGGAGAGTCATGTTTCTCGGGATAAGATTTTTCAAATTCAAATTAAATGATTTAGCGAAAGGGAAAAAAAAAAACCATTAAATTTTTTTTAATGAAAATTGTTCTACATGATGGTGTTGTTTGGTAACCATTATTTTAATGGATTATCAACTTATAATCTATTATGTAGATTATAATGAATTCTATATGCTTGAACCATTATAATAATTGCTTATTTTAATTATAATTGAAAAAATCCATTATTTTCATAAACAGAAAAAAAAAATTGTTTTGAAAATTTATTATAATCAATTATTTTTTCTAAGGAACTCAAATTGAATTTTTTCTTCTTATTTTCTCTAAACTATCAATAGAGAGACAAAAACAACATAAGACTAAAAAATATCCTAGATCATTGTTCTTTCCTCTCCTTTTTGAGATTATCATGTTAAGATAATCACTTATCTGAAAAAAATGTTTGGAAAAATTTATTTTTAAAATGATTATATCAAAATCATTTATCAATTTATAATTATCTATAATCATAAATAGATAATCATAAATTTTACCAAACAAGGACGATAGTTTTCCATGGCAAAATTTAATTATTATACACAAATCATACAATCAAGTATAAAATTGTAAGTATATTTTAATGATCAGTCAATTATTCTTATATTCATCATCCTGTTCTCCATCATAGGAAGAGCCTCCCATCCTTTGAAAACTCTTTATCCCTATTTTGCAAATAATTCTGAGTTAACCAATCATTCCCGCCTTCATTAGCATCACTCACATACCATCTGTCTAAAGCCAATGACATCCCAGGATCTATTCCAGGGTTCCATTCGATATCTTTAACGATATTCATATCAGCGCACTCGTCTGCCAGAGATTCACAGGGAAAGCCATTTAGTGTACATCAGTACGGCGCTTTGGTCTTCTCTACGGCTTGTTCTCCTGAGGAACTGTCCTGGGTCCTTAAGTTTTCTTAATCTTCTTATCACAGAACGCCTTTAACTTACGACGCTGCACAATCTGTTCCCAGGGGATGGAGCCTTCTTCTCCACAATACCTGATTTCCCATGAAGCGGCAATTTTTGGACGCCATACCATTGTTGTAGATGGCAATGGACCTCCAGCACGTGTTCTAAACTTGCGGAACTTAAGCGCAGTCGACGATGATGACTGTGAGCATGAACCCTGTGTTCCAGTAGAGTTGCCTTTGCTCTTGTTGTAACCACTGGTAAGGGGCAGCGATTTTTTAGTTCCTTGACCAGCCATTTGATGATATCCCTAACCTGATTGCATAAGAAGATAAAAGATGACGATCTAAGAAGGATTATCACAGTGATCTCCTGGATAGAAAGTGATATCGAATCACAGAGTATTACCTTTACTCGAAGAGAAGTGTCAGCATATGTATTCAGGGATGTTGATACGACGAACACTTTCTCAAGCAGATTGTTGACGAGCTAAAACTATCTGAAGGTCTGATAATATACGTCTTCTTGATGGATAATTATGCACATTCACATATCCTCCTGGAAATTCGCGTCTTTTTTTTGACATAAGGATTTAAATGATCCATCAAGAATATGATGATAAAAAGAAGAAGAAAACCATCATGCAAACAACAAATTTGAAACCACAAACTAGTTTAGCTGGACAATTCAACGGATGAATCATTCTTTGCTTCAATATGGGTACACCATTTATACAGTTTAATGTAGAGAGACAAAAATCAAAATAATAAATACAATAAAAAAAAGTTTATGATTGGGGCAATAAATGTATTTTTATTTTCGGTATCTAAAAGATTTCAGAGAGAATTAAGATAGTGGGTATGAAACCGAGTAAATGAGGTATATCTAAAAGATTCTGGAGAGAATCAAGATAATGGGTATGCAACCGAGTAAATGAGGTAAAATACGATGTCGTTGCAGGGTAGTGGTAGCCCGATATCATTGTAATACAATGATAAAATTATTGGGTGATGCTATTAGTGATTTGAGTTCGAAACTTATTAGCATGGTACCTTACTAAAAAGAATAACCATGTAGTATAATGGTAAAGCCTTTGGGGTCATGAACTTGCCGATCGAAAACCTGTGGCAGTGTTGAAGTCTTTCCATGATGAACTTTATCGATAAGAAAATGCAGTACAGTAGTAAAGTCCTTTGATGGCAAACTATACCGATAAAAAAAAATGTAGTATAGTGGTAAAGTCTTTGGATGATGAGTAAAACAAAAATCGTAGTATAATAATTTTGGCTTTTAAATTTTTGAGTTGACTTCCGCTTCTGAAAGAACACAAAACTTCATTTCCTGGGGACCATGAAAATTTTGAAGAGGACCATTCTTACATATTTATTTGGTAGGTCATTACGAAGTATATTTAAAACCCCTTATCCACATATATTAGTTAATGACCAAAATATCTTTATATTATTCTAATTATCATTTTTATATTATCTTTTCTATTTTCTCTTTTAATCAATGTTTTCAATTTTTTTAATTTTTTTTTTATATTAGGTTTGGTTAGGCTCGATATTTTCTCTTAGCTATATTCGTCTAGTTTTTTTTTTTTCCTATACGAATTTAATGAAAGTAATTTGATGAAAGTTCTGTTAGGAGAAAAATTACAATGTCACCGAATATATTAACTTACTATATAAAAAGAAAATTATGACGTATCTAACTTCAGTTGTGATAAAAAATTGCGATGTAACCAAACTCAATATATAGGTCTTCAGAAAAAAAGAAAAAAAAAAATTCGGTTAAGAGAAATATATTGAGAAGTAACCGAACACAATATATAGGTTTTCATAGGAAAGTTAGGTAAGGAAAGAAATTGCGACGCAACCAAACTAATATAGGTTTTCAGAGAAAAGTTCGGTTAAGAGAAAAAAATTGCGACGTAACCTAACTCGACATATAGGTTTTTAGAGAAAAGTTCGAATAGGAGAAAAAAATTCGACTTGACCGAGCTCAACATTTTTTTTTGGCGTACTAAAGTCCCACAAGAAAAAAAATTTGACTTGACCCGAAGACAACAATTAGTGTTATATACAAAAGCTTGCATATGAATAACCAATTGAGGTTCGAATAAGAAGAAGAAGAAGAAGAAGAAGAAGAAGAAGAAGAAGAAAAAACCACCTAGGCGAACCGCATCTAACAAAAAAAAAAGTTAAACTGAAAACATATTAAAAAAATGAAGGAATATAAATAAAAACCAAAAGTAAAAAACAAAAGAAAAATAAAAAATATAAAACAAAAGGGTATTTTAGTTATTTGATTTTACTAGGACATCCTTATGCCTAAAAAAATGGCTGGCCTGATAACTCCGTGGTCCTGCAAAAAAATCATGGTCCCAAAAAACTAACCTCCCTATACTTATAAGGGGTATGCTAAAGTTATGTAAATACACATTTACCCTTTACTTTTATTGAAATTAAAACTAACCTAATAACTATATAAATCTAATCAAATATATATAATTATCTAAACTAAATGAATCTATTAACCAAAATCAAAATCAAAATAAAAAACAAAAACAGGGGGGAAATCGAAATCAAAATCAAAATCATAACCAAAATCAAAATCAAAATCAAATTAAAAAAAAATATTCTCTTCTTCATCTCTCTTTCCTTGACATTCTTCGTTCGATTGAAAAATGAGTATTAACCATCAAAATGAGTTGAAAATGGAAGTTGCAGAGAGAAGTTCGTCTAGGAATTATGTGAAAAAACTTTGTCGAACTAAATGAACCTAATATAAATGATGAACACCAAGAAAAGTTTGGCTATTTCGCAAAAAAAAAAAATTCCCAACCGAACCTTAGTTCGGTTATGTCGCAAAAAACATTTCCCAACTGAACCCTAACAGTTTGGTTTGATCGCAAGGAAAAATTTCAATTTTTTGTAACCGAACTTCTTACTGGTAACTAATCATTACTAATCATGCTAATCACTAATCATTAAGTTCGGTTTTTTGTCATAAATTTGGGTAACCGAACTTTAAGTTCATTTTGATCGTAAAAAGTTTTAAATTTTGTTTTTGTAACCGAACTATTTAATGGTCACACCAAATATATAGTTCGGTTTGATCGCAAGGAAAATTTCAATTTTTTGTAACCAAACATCTTACTGGTAACTAATCATTACTAATCATACTAATCACTAATCATTAAGTTCGGTTTTTTGTCATAAATTTGTGTAACCGAACTTTAAGTTCGGTTTGATCGTAAAAAGGTTTAATTTTTTTTTGTAACCGAACTATTTAATGGTCACACCAAATATATAGTTCAGTTTGATCGCAAGGAAAAATTTCAATTTTTTGTAACCGAACTTCTTACTGGTGTTTATGGGTAAAAATTGTTTCTGCCGATTTCGGTAAATTCGGTAGGTGAGTGAGAAACTGGTTCAAACCCTAAACAAATGTGCTGCACATGAGCACTTTATAGATTCGAGAGATCAACCGTACAAGTCCGGCCTAAACCAAGAAATGGCCTGCCCGCACTTGCTTCCTGGGTCACAAAGTGGAGGAGAAGGGTTGATTTGGGGAGGGAAGCAAAGAAAGGTGTTGAGGAGAGTAGTATCTCGACTTGTATCGTAAAGTGAAAGCTTAGAAGCTTGCAAGAGATGAAAGCTTTTTGGGAGAGCTTGCAAAGTTGCCTTTCCGAGAGTGTAAGTGAAGTATATTTCTCCCGACTCGAGACTTGTTTGTCCGTGGAAATAGTAAGACCTATTTATACAAGTCGAGTTTGAAACGTACCCTGGCCTCATGAATGAAGAGAGTAAAGGGTAAAATAATGGGAGGAGGTGGTAACCGCATGGTTTAATGGGCGAAAACGTTTTTCACCATTATTTCCTCTTTATTCGACCGCTATTCCTTTCACGCTTTCTTAATGTGAGCGTAAGTGCACGCCGCATGTCAGGACCGCCAAACCAAAAAACTCCTAGAAGCATCCCCCGCCTTGGTTGATGTCTCGAGTGTTGGCTGCATCTTGAGGGTGCAAGTGGCGCCGCAGCGGCGCGTGTGGCATGTTCCAATGGCATGTGAATGCCTTGGTGGTAGTTTGCACGGTTTGCAAGCTGGGCTACCAATGTGTGTGTTGTACAAATGGATGGCATGAATGCCTTGGTGGTAGGTTGCACGGTTTGCAAGTTAGGATACCAACAGTGTGTGTTTGGCATGTGCCAATGGCATGTGCGGAATGCCTTGGTGGTAGGTTGCACGGCTTTGCAAGTTAGGATACCAGCTGTGTGTTTGGCATGCGCTGAATGCCTTGGTGGTAGGTTACACGACTTGCAAGTTAGCTACCAAATGTGTGTTTGGCATGTGCCAATGGCATGCGTGGCCATTAGGGCCGTGGCCATGATAGGGGAAACTAGCTACGAAATGTTGGCATGTGCCACGGCGTGCGTGGTCATAGGGCCGTGACCTTGATAGGGAAAACTAGCTAGCGAGCATGTTGGTATGTGCCAATGGCATGCATGGCCGTTAGGGCCGTGACTTGATAGGGAAACTAGCTAATGAGCATGTTGGCATGTGCCAATGGCATGCGTGGCCGTTAGGGCCGTGATTTTGCTAGGGAAACTGGCTGAGCATGTTGGCATGTGCCAATGGCATGCATGGCCAGGAATGTGATTTCGCTTAGGGAAACTAGCTAGCGAGCATGTTGGCATGTGCCAATGGCATGCGTGGCCGTTAGGGCCGTGGTTTTGCTAGGGAAACTAGCTAGCGAGCATGTTGGCATGTGCCAATGGCATGCATGGCCGTTGAACTATTTGCATGTTTCGCATGCCTAGGGCGCTATGTTTGGCGTGGGCCAAAGTCATAGCGACTTGGAAATATGGCTTGCGACACGTTTTGGCACGTGCCATTGGCACGTGCAGCCATGTTGACCTAGTTGCAAGTCTTGCAAACATAGGGCGCTATGTTGGGCGTGGGCCAAAGTCATAGCGACTTGGAAATATGGCTTGCGACACGTTGGAATGTGCCAATGGCACGTTCAACCATGTTGACCTAGTTGCAAGTCTTGCAAACCTAGGGTGCTATGTCAAGGGCCAAAGTCATAGCGACTTGGAAATATGGCTTATGACACGTTTTGGCATGTGCCAATGGCACGTGCAGCCATGTTGACCTAGTCAGCAAGTCTTGCAAACCTAGGGCGCTATGTTGAAGCGTGGGCCAAAGGCATAGCGGCTTGGAATTTGGCGTTGTTGCCATGGTGCGCGAGGGTGCGGCTTGGTTTGGCATGGTTGCCATGGTGCGCGTAGTGCGGCTTGGCTTGGCATGGTTGCCATGGTGCGAAATGCGGCTTGTTTTGGCATGACCGCCATGGCGCGCGAGAGTGCGGCTTGGTTTGGCATGGTTGCCATGGTGCGCGTATGCGACTTGGCTTGGCATTGTTGCCGTGGTGCGCGGTATGCGGCTTGGCATTGTTGCCATGGCGCGCAATATGCGGCTTGGTTTGGCATTGTTGCCATGGTGCCTTGAAGTGCGGCTTTCTGGCATGAATTTGCCATGGTGCGCAAGATGCGACTTGGCTTGCATTGTTGCCATGGTGCGCGATGTGCGGCTTGGTTTGGCATTGTTGCCATGAATTAACGCAGAGTGCGGCTCGGGCTTGGCATGTTGCCATGGTGCGCAAGGTATGCGGCTTGTTTTGGCATGGTTGCCATGGTGCGCGAGAGCTGCGGCTTGGTTTCAGCATGGTTGCCATGGTCTGTGAAGATGCGACTTGGCTTGGCATTGTTGCCATGGTGCGCAAAGATGCGGCTTGGTTTGGCATTGTTGCCATGGTGCGTAGTATGCGGCTTGGTTTGGCATTGTTGCCATGGACCCCCTTGTGTGGTCCGATAGAACTCCTTTTGTAGTGCTTCACGTATAGTGTTTCGAATGTAGGTCTTCAAATGTCGTCCTTTTCTTAATGGATTGTGACGAAATCAATCGCCTCATTAAAACTTTGACAAGGAAAATCCAGTGGATAAAACCTTGGTAAAACTCTTCACATGTAGTACTTCACATGATGTCACATAATTTACATGTAGTTCATCACATGCAATACGATTTTCAAAGATCGACGAGTCTAAGTGAATTGCCTCGTTAAAACTTCTTGAAAACCCGTAGGAAAAACTAACTAAAGAAAAAGAGTACAATATTAAGCAAACTTAGAACATAGATGGACTCAAATATGTTGCCTCATTAAAACCTTGACAAGGAAAACCCAGCGGATAAAACCTTTACAAAGGGAAAAGAGTACAACGTGATAGATGTAAGTATAGGTGATCTCGTCGCATGATCACTTTGCTCATTGAAGTTGACCAGCTTGCTTCATAACTCTTAAGACAGAAAATCCTCGTGGGAAAGACAATAGCCTTAGCTGGGAAATTATATTCTCGGTGTTTATTGTTGTCTCATTAAAAACCTTGCCGAGTAACAAAACCCTCGGTGAAGGAAAATAGTTCAACACACCATTAGTTGCTCCCCCTGATGTCAAATAATTTCCATTAGTCTAATGCATTCAAAAATAGTTTATCACACCTTACTTTGGTGACTTGAATGTTTATAAGATCATGTTGTTGATCCTGGAAGTTACGTTGCTTAAGATAATATCGTGTTTCATTTCTTTGATTCATATATTTTCAGCAATATCAACGCGATCTCCATGTCTTCAAAGTTCAATATCTTGACGTTTTTAGTGTTGTCTCGCTAAAAACCTTGTCGATTAACAAAACCCTTTGGGAAAACTATTCTGATCAAGGGAAAAGAATACAACATATCTTTAATTTCAAAGTAAAATATGTCGACATCATATCCTCGATCCTCCCCGATGCCGGCGTCTCCCCTTGATTGCTTTCACGATTGTTCCTACATTTTCTTTAGTCATGTACTTTTGAAACTGAATATCGGTAATGACTTAGAAAATAGTCTACCATATCTCCCCCGGATTACTTTCGTTGGAGAAGAAATTATTGTTCCTTCATAATCAACAACCTTTGGATTGCAGTTCCTTTAGCATTGATTCTTATGTCTCTGCTGGGATAAAACAAACTCATGTCATTGGTTACTTTGAAGTACATGATTACATTCATTGTACCATTCCAAAGATGTTGCGTTGGTGCTGAGCTATATCTAGCTAACAAGCTCCCCGAGGATGTAAAATTTAATCGAGTATATTATTATACTAAGTACAACAATACGTATATTGTACTTAGATATTGGAATTTCATCCCTAACACATCTTCGTCATCTTCCATTAGACGAAATGGTCACTTACTTACATTTGAACCTCGACTAATCATGGGAGTGCTATCAGGATGCATGTCTTTATCAAATTGCCTGACAACTTTAGACATATGCAAACTGGTGGAATGATATACCACAAGCTCAGTATTCGGTCGATCTTTCCCCGGATTTTTAATCTCAAATTCGGATTTCAAATAGCTTTTAAGGTCTGCATTCTGCATGGATATTTTTCTAAATATCTCCTTGTTTTCTTTGTAATATAGATTGTTTACCATTTTGCATCTTAGGATGGTCTCGGTCCTATTTTACTGAACGATTTGTGAAATAAGTGATATGCTCTCTTAGTTAAAAGCATAACGGGAAGGGGGGTTGTGCATCCAGCTCTTTAGAGAATGCTTATTGAGAGATATGTTGTTACTTCGCATTCTGTCAATCTTTTTCCCATTGTCTCGTCCACTCAAACACAGTGATGTACGTATGAGTCCTTTCAAAACGAAAACATCATGCCACAACCAAAATTCCTTTGTGGTTATGTCAAAGTCCGTATGAGTCAATTCCCAATATTTCATCGTCGAACAATATGGATTCAATAATCCAAATACTATAGTGATTTACATTTCGCTAGATTGACTCATTAGTTTCTCTAAGATATATTTCCTTCCAAATATATTAGAGACTATAAAAAGATGCAATCAATTAAATTCTCATCACTGTGAGTTTCCATATGATTTCCACTTGCATGGGTCTCTTTGAATTTAACAAGGTGATTAGCTCGCTACATAGAGCTTTTTGTGACTTTTAATCTTTTGTTCTATCTCGTAAACAAAAATTTGACATTGCTTCTGCCTCGATGATCCAATCATCGTAGTCACATTATAAGGAAATAGTTCAACAACTAATTTAAATTCCTTAAGAGTTTCGTGTATAGGACTTTATTACATAACAAAATAAAATCTATCTCATTTACTTTAGAGTGTTATCCGCTCATGAAGATGATATACTTTTTATTCCATAAGTGCAAAATGAATTTAATTCTTCGTTTTTTTTTTTATTTTATTTTAGCTAATGAAATATATGTCAAACTATCATGTGTAAACAATTTAGGATCAAATGTCGAATCTTACCATACAAATTTGATCGAATAAAGGTAAGAAAGAAATGGGTAAGTGTATTGACTTTGCAAATTTCTTGTTTCCATTAATGTTGATGTCTAGGGCATGACCTTCTCCAAGAATATAATATGTTCTGCTTTCCTTTAAATTCCTATATCTCTTGTAGTTGACTAATAATATATGATACTTGCATTACAACACTTGTATCTTTCTCAAAGAAATGCTTATCCCAAGATTTGCAACCTCATGGTATGAGTCAAAATTACATCTTTGTCCCATTATAAGTAGATACATTTACTTTGTATCATTACTACTGGAGCGTAATTACATCTCTCACTCATGGAAACTTTTTGTGAGTTTCTTTCCACAAACCCGAGGTGTGCTTTTAATTACAAATATATCATTGTCAAATTTATTGACTAATTATAGTCTAACAAGTGGATTACATCCCACTTAACATTCAAGTTTGAGGGAAATGAATGTTTCGATACAAACTTCCTTCAAAGCAATATATCGTCCTGGGTTAATATGCTCGGCTTGGAAGTGTCAAGGTATAGCTCTTCTTTGAAAGGTGTATATTTATAAGTTGAAGATTTTCATAAAGAAAGTATTGTACTTGTGTACACAAACTTCCACATCATAGACCTTTAGTGGTGCTCAAGTACTTCCGGGAAGTTCAAAAGGTCAAATTAGAGTCGAATTGGTTTAGTCAAAATCAAGCCGCCTATTTGGTCAAGACTCGTTCCATTGGGTTGAAAAGTTGATGGTTAATGAATATAATCATATATAGTCCATTATATATGAAGTATTCAAACCCAAAACATATCAAGTTAACCCCAAAATTTGAAAATTCTTCTTTCAATTGTTCAACTATTCGATCACTGCACAAATGCATCATAATCCGATCATCATGAAATTGTTAGGGTTTATTCATAAAAATGTTTCGCTAAACATAATAAAATTTCTAGGAAACCAACTACAGATAAAAATATATTCATGATGCCGTATGACCTGCTCCAATTAATGTTTACGTGGACACAGATAGTAATATCATGTAATTTGGAGTGTTTCCTATGGTTGGATCTTTATAAATATTTTACAAAGGGTCCAAGGAGAACAATATGTAACACATAACAAAAATACAAATTTAATCTTAATGGTTGTAAATCCTAAAACTTAGGTTTTTCGAAGTTGATATAATTATGATTTTCTAAACGAAGACAAGCTATACTAAAATCAGAATTTGATATTGCATCATACAATCATTTGATTGAAACTTTAATGAGTAATAAAGATTGATTGGGTTGAACATACTAAATTTTCATGAAAATCTAACTAAATCTATACGTTTGATAATCATGCTTTCGTGAAACCCTAATATATACTCAAACGAAATTTCTTGTTCGAAGAAATACCGGTAATGCATCCATGCAAAAATAAAATAAACCGATCTCAAGATAGCTCTTCGGCATAGCTTCAGTGCATGATAACGTGTTGTAGAGAATAATATGGAAAACAAAGAGGCAGTAAAAGAAGGATTCTATTGATTAGCCTATATTACATAGGTAAAGTATCCTTTATATACATGTAAAGAGAAACCTTAGTTTAGTTGGGCCGCACACCCATGGACCATAGGCTCTACAACACACATCACCGATTTACCGCAATTTACTAATTTTATGAAATATTAATGCATGGTTGGAGGAGGGGCTTTAGAACTAGAGATTGAGATCCAAAGTGATTGTAAAGATCAAGCCCATTTGCTTTTATCAAAACAATCCCCGTCAAGTTAGTAGATGGGAGATCTAAGGCCAGGGGCGGAGGCGCGGATTGACTATGGTTGGTTGTAGATGCAATGTTGTTAACCTATTAGCCAACAACATTTGGGCATTTAGTCTACCGGATCCCGCAACTTTGCGCATTAAGTTATTAAATTTAGTCCACCTTGTCTAAGTTTCCAAATGAAATGTCAAGTTATTTTGAACGACAAGGTACAAAAACTTAATGTTTTCTTATTATGAAAAATTTGAGTTACAAAAATGTGTTTTCTTGTGAATAAATAGGTAGCAATAAAATAAATCTACACGTAAATAAATATATTTCCTAACTAACAAAATACGTAACTACATAGAGGTGTAAATTGGCCGTGCAAGACGAGCACACCAAAGAAGACAACACGCTAAAATTTGAGCACAAGACACCAATAAACACGTGACTTAGCTTCAAGACGTGCACAACACGTTAGTTAAATGGGACGTGGGCCTTGACTAATTGATATGAGACAAAGACAAAGACGCTGCACGGATAAGCACGTGGCCCACCTCAAAGACAAGACGTTAAGAGAGCACGCTCATAACATGTACAAATACACCATATAACAAGGCATAATACATCACATTTTTGTATATTTCACAAAAGAGTCACTATTCTAGCTAGTTTTTAACATTTTATGTTACTTATTTATAACAACACATATAATACCTTAATATTTGGAAAATATATTTCAATATCGCTGTTATAATGTCGTCACCTATATTTAACTAGAACATTAATTTACATGGCAATAATCCAATTTTATATTTGATGGACTATTTCTTTTTATTGAATAAACTTGTTAATTTTACTTGAAATAATTTCAAATGATATGTCAGTCTAATTAAATTTCTTGTGATAATGTCCGACTTAATGTTTACATTAAGTGATTTCCAAATTGTTTATATCACGTGTGTCAACGGCATACAAAGACGTCACGTTTATTCGTGTCAGCCCGTGGCAATGTGGCCGTGCCTAGCTTTTGACTACTAAAGCACAAAGATGGCACAAAGACGCTTAAATCGTTTGGCACAAAGATGAAGACGGGCGACACGCACGCCATGACACGTGAACGCTTTTACACCTCTTAACCATACATACAATATACACAATAAATACATGGTATCTCCTAATATCCTATCAGCACCGGTTGTTTAACTTCTAAAATGCTAAGAAGAACCAAATAAGAGAATAAGTGAAGCATAATTGCAGTTGGTATAACCAAAGTAAAGATTCTATATGGTGATTGTCTATTTGGTGTTTACAAGTTAAATTTTTTACCACGTAGTCATCTGCCGCTTGCAAGTTCAAATATTTCGCTATATGGGCTAGCAAAAACAAGATCTTAATATTTATTTACTTTTTGGACAGTTACTTATTTACCCCGATATAAAATTATGGACGCCATTTTTAAGTGCTGATTTAATCTTGTATGACTTTCGTTAGTTCTTTTGATAAAAAATTTTATTAAAATCGAATTTGGTAATTAAAAATAACAAATACCAAAACTTTCATGAGAAACAACCAACGTTCTCGGATTCCCCATCACCAAATTGCAGCAGTACTTTACTGACCATTCTCATTCTCATGTACAAACCAACGTTAGGTGGTTTACTGGTCTATGATACATATATTTTTAGTATGAAACAAAGTTCTGCTATTTACATCCATCTTCATTATTTATTCCTCAATGCCAAGCAGCACCGATAATAACACACCTCTGTGGTGCATGAGCATTTGTTTGTGTGCATGAGTGAATTTCACACCATTACTCGGAGGCTTTTTTTTTTTTTTTTTTTGTAGATGGGAGTAGTGTACGTCTCTTTTGGTGATCAGCAGCACCTTTCTGGGAAATAGATAAGCAAATACCATCTTTTGTGTGCATGAAGATACCTTTTTATGCTATATATATAATATAAAGATGTGCCAGAGCATATTAACGCAGACATTTTTAGGGGTAAGTAATCTAAATCAGTAAGAAATTCTAATTATATTCGGAGAATTTTATCCCCAAACATTTTGACATAATTTTTACTATGATGTCGAAATGAATAGGGTGATAAGTTTGTCGTCAAATGTGGAAATCTCTTGCATTCTTAACATGTCTGTGCACTATTGTACGTCAGATGAGTGAATATGTAATAACTGTCAAAATGGATGCAACAGAACTTTTGTTTCATACTAAAATCTACCAACTAACTCAGATTTGTTTATCTTTAGAGAAAGGTCGGTAAACCAACTAGCAATATTGGACTCGATTTTGTCAGATTTTAGAATGAGTTTCAATAAAAGCAAACTAAAGCCAATGGCCGCTAATAGGAGGTATCGATTTGTTTGGAAGTACACTAAAATTCATATACGACAAACATCCATCACAATTAAATTTGTTACATCCTCAATAAAACTGGTAAACCCATTAGTCAAAGCCAGTACTGTATAAGATTAAACATATAAAAACACTAATTAACATCTGATCATATACAGTATTTTGCTTAATTAGTTGAATAAATTAATCCAAATAAATATATTATCACAATTGGAATTTGTCTATATATATATCCCACCTGATGGTAACAAATAAATCATACCAAGCTTCAAACAATTTTTTCAATCATGAGTAGTCCTACTCCATCTTTCATCATTTTCCTTACCATTTTAATATCTCTAGTACTTAGTTCTTCCTTTTCTCAAACACTATCATCATCATCATCATCATCATCATCATACAATGATGAACAACCAGATATCTACATTGTTCATGTCTCTAAACTAGACAAACCGTCCATTTTCTCATCCCACCTTGATTGGTATACTTCAGCACTTCAATCTCTTCCTCCTCATATCTCTTTGTTGTCTCATCCTCGAGAAGTTATCATCTACACATACAACCATGTTATCCATGGTTTTGCTGCTCGACTCACACCTTCCTCAAGCCTCTTATCCTGCAGTTTTCCTGGAATACTTTCAATACCCTCAACAAATTTACCAAATCCAGACAACTCGTACTCCTAGTTTTCGGTCTGAATGCAAAATTTGGTCTATGGGCCTGACTCGCAATATGGCAGACATCATTATTGGAGTTCTTGATAGTAGAATCTGGCCTGAAAGTCAGAGTTTGACGACTCCGGTATAACCAATCCATAATTAGAAGAAATGGAAAGGATCTGTGAGACTGCACCTGATTTTCCAAAGACATCTTGCAAATAAAAAAATTGGTGCTCGAAATGTTTTACAAAAGTGTTAGCTTAATGACTGAAAACGCCAAAGAGATTTAACGGGACACGGTACGCATACAGCATCTATTGCAGCTGATCGGCTGTTAATAACGTTGGATTTTATGGCTACGGTGTTGAAATGCAAAAGGAATGGCGACTAAGGCCAGAATTGCTATTTATAAGGCATGTTGGAGTAATGGATGTCCTGCTGCAGATGTTGTTGCTGCGATTGATCAAGCTGTGGCTGATGGAGTTGATGATTTCAGTACGTCCCTTATGGATCAGTAATTTCAGATTTCTAGATCCAATTGCCATTGCAGCGTTCGGTGCTGTAGAGAAAGTGAATACTAGTTTCGCTGGCAAGTAATGAAGGTCCTGGTCCTGCCACAGCCGTTCATGTCGCTCCTTGGATTTTAACTGTTGGAGCATCTTCAATCGACAGACAATTTCCTGTGATGATGATTTTAGGAGACGGTAGGACCTTTGAAGCGGTGTTTCATTATACTCCGGCAAGTCGCTCGGAAATGTAAAAAGGAATTAGTCTTTGCTGGTAATACTGCGGCGAATATTGCGAGAAGGAAAACTCAATTCAGCCCAAGCTACAGGAAAGATTGTTCTTTGTGCATCTGATGATATTGTAGCCCAGGGAAATGCCGTCAAATTAGCTGGTAGTTGGATTAATTTCATTGATGCGCCAGAGAGGAGGTTTTGATATGGATTGATGGCTCATTCACCTACAATTCCAGGAGTTAAGGTGACCTTCAATGATGCGCTTGCAATTTTAGATTATGTCAAAACTCAACAAAACCAGCGTCACTCAGTTCAAAGGAACTGTGATTGGATCTTCACCTCCAGCTCCTGGAGTTGCTCCATTTTCAGGTCGTGGCCCCAGCCGTATAACACCAGGAAATTCTCAAACCAGACGTTATCGCACCGGGTCTTAATATCTTGGCTGCATGGACCGAAGCTGCTGGTCCATCAGATTTGGATTTCGATAAAAAGACGGGTAGCATTCAGCATACAGTCTGGTACTTTCCATGGTATGCCTCACGTCAGTGGATTAGCTGCAATGCTTAAGTGAAGGCTCATCCTAACTGAGTCCAGCTGCAATCAAATCTGCACTTAAGTGACTACAGCTTATAATTTAGACAACGCAGGGCAAGCCAATTACCGATCTGGCTTTCGGTAACATGTCAACCATTCCAACATGGTGCTGACATGTTGACCCCAACAAAGCCTTAAACCACTAGTC
>JAJJWW010013130.1:0-16221 GCA_023531295.1 Papaver armeniacum | reverse complement strand
TTGATTCAAGATGAATGTAATCGCGGTTACACATCCGAACAACTCAAATCCAAATATGGTGAAGCCTACTTCTTTTGCTAATACCGTGAAGGGAAGGAAACCCTAAACCCTACCACCATTGATTTATCAACGTTACAAACCCTACTCCGAAAGAGGAGAGCCGGCTCTGGAAATACCTACAGACCTGTTTCAAGAAGGATGCAAGCGTTTTCAACACAGTCTCATTGCGAGACTTGATTTTACAGGCCTGAAGTTCAACGAGGTTAAACAAACCCTAATGGAGCAATGGAAGTTTTCTTCCATACAATGTAGTTTTATTCCGATGAGCAAGGGTTTTTTCATTGTTAGATTAACAACTGAGGCAGACAAGGAGATGATCCGTGGTTCAAAATGGATGGTAAATCAACAAGCGGTTGAGGATGATTGACCCGGTATCCGGGTTTCAACCCGAGAAACAAAATGAACGTCTCATGCCGCTTACATGGGTAAGATTTCGGGACTTCACATGGAGCCGTGGACTGAACGATCTCTTTTGACAATGGGGAAGGCTCTCGGAACTCCAATAGTAGTAGATCAAAGAACCCTCGATCTGGAGTATGGCCATTTTGCAGTAGTGTGCTTGTTGATATTGATTATGCAAAGCATGTTCCGAACGTATTCGTCTTTCGGCGGGGGAAGGGAGTTTTGGCGTACATAGATATACCATCGTATCCTAAGTTCTGTTCGAATTGTGCAATATCATTGGACATATAGATGATGAGTGCAAAAAAAAAGTTACAAACTCGATCGTTTGGAACAATCATCGGTTGGTACATGTTGAGAAACAAACTGAAGCTACTGTGCTTTTAAAAAACAAATTTGGCAACCTAAAGAATAAAAAGTCCGGGACTAAAGGACACGAGAAAGCTATTGATGGGGTTAGTGCTGGTGCGATTAATGTTTTGAACAGATCTAAACAGTTTGAAGAGGAGGTCCGTAAGGCTTCGAGGTTTTGGAAAAGGATAAACAAAGGCTCCTTTAGAGCATGCTTCAACTACTATTGCTAAACAAGCTCCTATTAATTGAGTAGTTCTATCTCGTAATAAATTTGATGTGCTTTGAGAGAGAAAAGCGAAGCACGGAAGATCTCCAACTATTCGTAAGAATTTCATAGAGGAGCATAACGCTTTGCTTCTACGGACAAGAATAGGAGCAAACAAGTCATAACAATCGTCCGTGAAGATCACAAGGAAAATAATGGGTCTTTTCACAAGCCCAATAATAATAAGGATACGGATTTGTGTTGTTGGGTCCAAGTGAATGCTAAGATTTCTTTTCAGCATTTCACTACAGAGGAGAAGGAAGTTTTTGTTCAATAACAAAATTCGATATTCAACAAATTTTTTGAAGGATCCATCTTTTCGAAAGGAGTATCTCAAAGAAATACAATATCAATCAGAAAGAATGAAAACTCCAATGATGAAAAATAAGAACAAAGAAGGAAGTGGAAGCACTTGATATTCTTTTTTTCTTTCTTTTGTTAGTTATTTGAGCTTAGGAGCTTCTTTTGGTTAGCTATTTTGATGTTATTTTTTCTCCCCTTTGGTTTATGGGGGTGGGTAGGCCTTGAGCCTACCATTTTGTAATTCTTGTAATTACGTTTTTTTGCTTAATAAACCATTTTGACCTAGCAAAAAAAAAAAAAAAAAAAAAAAGCGGGTAAATTGCTCTCTTTTCAAGATAGAATTGTTCTTATTAATTCGGTGATTGCTAGCTATGCCATTCACAACATGGCTGTTTATAAATGGCCCAAGAAGTTCATTCAACAAGCAGAAAGAGTCATTCGCAATTTTCTTTGGTCTGGTGATGCAGAGGTTGCAAGGAAATTTGTTGTGGGGTATCCTAAGGTTTGCTGCCCTTTGAAGGAAGGTGGCTTGGGTATCACTACCATGGCTGTCACAAATAAGGCGCTTCTCATGAAACTTTGGTGGAGTATTCGTTCTTCAAACAAGAAATGGGCTCGTTTCTTATGGGCGAAATATACTACTCGACTAAATAGAATTAAGCTTTATGGTGTGAAATCGTCAATTCTTCCCAGGGCATTAGAGTGGTTCATACCATTGTTGACAAAAATACCAAAGTCCTTCTTGGGGATGGGAGGAGTACATATTTATATTTTGACATATGGTATGGTAATGAATGCATTGCGAGACATAATAGGTGCCGATGATCTTGATAGTACCGTGATGGTTAGTCTTTGACTATTGTTAATAACTCTTGCGTGTTCGGGGTACTCACGCTCACAATCGATCCGTGTTGAATTGATCTTCGCAATCGCCAATCTTGCAAGGTGGACTGATGTACGAGTTTGGATCTTGGGATATGCATGGCAACTTCTTCCGTAAGTTCTCGCCAAACATCTCATTCGATATCCAAGTTATGGATGTTTATGGCTTGGCATGAGGAGGGTCATTCATCCTAAACTAGCTGTGCAAACCTGAAGTTAACAAGAGAGGCTTGTGCTACTTCGGACAAAATTAGAAGCAGATTTAAAATTGAGCTTGCCAATGAGATGTTACTTATGCAAAGTCGATGAAGAATCTTTAAATCACATTTTGTGGAATTGTTCTTATGCAACGCAAATTTGGAATTGGATTTCAGGTATTTTTAATCTTAGCCCTCACATTGATCTTGTTATTGCTTATAAATCAGCTAAGGAAGAAGTAGAATCATCAAAGATCTTTGGCTTCTTGCTATTATGGTGGTGCGATCAAATTATGGGACTAGAAATCTAGGCTATTTTCAAAACAAGTCGGTCCCAATTCATTTTTTCAAGCGGCGAGTTTTCCACTTGATTCATGAATATTAAATCCGACTAAAGAGCTACATGTATAATTCCTCCTCGGACTTGGAAATTCTGAATTTCTTTCAGTGAAGCATAGACAAGTGAAGATAATTCAGCCAGTTGAGTGCTTTTGGTTCCCTCCGGACAGGGACGAATTACTCTTGTGTTGTGACGGTGCAGCTAAGGGTAATCCTGGAGCTGTTGGTGCGGGGGTTGTTGTTCGTGACCATGACTGCAAATTTGTAGGGGCTATGAGTATCGGCACTGGTTCAACGAACAATTTTAAAGCGAAGTTATATGGGGTGATAGTGGGTCTTGAGTGGGGTGGAAGTGGGCATACAAAAAAAATTTGGTTCGCTCGAGACTCATTTGGTGCTATTTTAGCTTTTTCAAGTAATAAAGTGCCCCGGTTTGCAAGGCAAAGGTGGAGAAGAATTCAAGATCATTATGACTCAATTCGTTTTGTTCATACCTATCGTGAAGCTAATTTTGTGGCGATTCCATGGCAAAAAAAGGTGTCTTCTTAGAAATGGTGAAGGGTTAAACTATGATGAGAGACCTTATTTTCTAAAGTCTTTAGAATTTCCTCATGTCTCTTATTACGATTCAAATAGTTTATAAGTTTTTGGGATCTTTGATCTCTTTTCTTGTAAACACTTTGTAAATATTTGATATTCTTTAATACAATTTTGGACTTACCAAAAAAACAAAAAAAAGAATCTCGGGCATGGGCATGAAAGCAAAAGCCTACTGTCTTGGGCATCTAAAAATTGATCCTAGGCATCTCAAATTGAATCTTGGGCATGGGCATGAAAGCACAAGCCTACGGTCTTGGGCATCTCAAAATTGATCATAGACATGTCAAATTTAAACTTGGGCATGTCAAATTAAATCTTGGGCATGGGAATCAAAGCAAAAGCCTACGGTCTTGGGAATCTCAAAATTGATCCTAGACATGTCAAATTTAAACTTGGGCATGTCAAATTGAATCTTGGGCATGGGCATGAAAGCACAGGCCTACGGTCTTGGGCATCTCAAAATTGATCCTAGACATGTCAAATTTAAACTTGGGAATATCAAATTGAATCTTGGGCATGGGCATGAAAGCATAGATCTTTTTTTTTTAAATATGAGAGGAAAGAGAAAGTCCGGTTTTTTCTCTTGGCGTTTTTGAGTTTTCATCTTTTTTCACGTGATTTTTTGATCTTTGAGACTTAGGTTGTTTCAAGATGATTGAATCTATGCTTTCCGATCCAAACATCTCTAATCTTAATCAAGTTAGCAAAAAATCATTTGCTTGAAACAGTTAAGAGGCGTCAAACCCTAAACCCAACAACAATGGATGTTTCAAAGTTACCAAACCTAGTCTTGTTGATGGTGAGCCTGCTCTAGAAATACCTAATGATTTCTTTCAAGAAGGGTGTAAGCCTTCCAGCACAGTTTCATTGCTAGATTGGATCCTACGGGATTAAAGTTCTTTGAAGTTAAACAAACCCTTGAAGATCAATGGAAATTAGATTGTAAGTTTGTCTTAGATGACTAAGGGTTTTTTCATTATTATGCTATCTAGTGAATCTGATAAGGAAAAGATACGTGCAAACAAGTGGTATGTTAAAGATCAAGCTTTGAAACTGATTGATTGGTATCCAGGCTTCAATTCGGAGAAGCAAAGAACCTCCCATGCAGCTGTTTGGGTGCGTTTTCTAGGTCTCCCTATTAAATTATGGACTGAGAAATCTTTACTTTCAATGGGTAAATCTCTGGGGGTTACCAATTGTGGTTGATCAAAGAACTCTAAACCTTGAATATGGTTACTTTGCTGCTGTTTTGGTGGATATTGACTTCTCAAAACACACTCATGAGCGCATCTCCCTAACAGTGGTGGTAGGAAGTTTTGGCAATATGTTGATATTCGAGAATCCTCCAATATTCTGTTTCACTTGTAACATCATTGGGCATATAGATGATGAATGTAAGAAGAAGGCTAAAAACAAAGCTGTTAGTAAGGAAATCAAATCTGCTAGCAAGGAAACTACTCAACAAACAAAACAAGTTTGGCAGGTTAAAAGTAATAATAATGAGAATGTGGCA
The DNA here is from genome assembly GCA_023531295.1 of Papaver armeniacum. Lineage (NCBI taxonomy): Eukaryota > Viridiplantae > Streptophyta > Magnoliopsida > Ranunculales > Papaveraceae > Papaver > Papaver armeniacum. Next base: position 11,306 of record JAJJWW010013130.1, on the reverse strand, counting down.
GAAGCGGCAACAACTTCAACGTTGGAGCAAAAATTAGCTAATAACCAAGCTGTAGATGATCAAGAGGATTTGATAGTTCTGGGCAATGTAGCTAAGCAAAATAACGCAGGTTATAATGCTGGCACAATTGATGCTACAAGTCTTGTGTGCGCTGATGATAAACAGTTAGAGGAAGAGCTAAATAAATCTTCTATGGAATTTCGTGAAGCACAACTAAAATTGATTAAGTGCAAAAATGCTATTGAATTTTTTTTTGATAAGTCAAAAATTTGTATTAATAGATAACAAATTTACAAGAGATAGTTTACAAGAAAAGAGGTCACAGCAACCCCAAAAACTTGTAGACTACTTAAAACGATAATAAGCTACATTCGGGTATTCTACTGAATTTAGAAAAGGAGGTCTTCCAATATAATGAACTCCCACTTTCATTAGCAAGTAAACATCCACGCTTAGCCATTTTATCTGCTGAAAAATTCGCCTCCCTAAAAGTATGAATGAATCTAATAGACATATAATGCCTACTAATCACCCTCCATCTAGCTTTGGCAAACCAAGGAATCGAATTGTTGTTGAAAGATTGAATCACGCCAAAGGAGTCAGATCTAACGCAAACTCTATCAAAACCCCATTGCATAGCCCACTCCAAACCAACTAGAATGCCATATAATTCTGCCAAGTAATTCGTCGTAACTCCCAGACCAATACTCATAGCACCAAGAAATGAGCAATGCGCATCCCTAGCCACCACTCCAGCACCTGCCACACCTGGATTACCTCTCGCAGCACCATCACAACAAATTTGAAGCTCATTATCCTCAGGTGGATGCCAAAAACACTCCACCGGCTGCTGTCTATGCACACTCCTGTGAAGAACACGGAAATAGTTCAAAAGAACCACATCCTCAGCGCAATTCTTCATATTTCCCTTGAGACGAATTGAATAGTCTTGAATCAGCTTTAGAACTCGTTTGTAGAACACGCCCCAGTTAGGTTTCCTTTGCTCAAAAACACCCTTGTTCCGCAACTGCCACAGCTCCGATCTGAGCTGCAAAAATGCTATTGAAGCTAAAGCAGCTATTGCTGCACATAAAGTTGAGAAGTCCAGTGCCAACACAAACTCTGAAATTTCCGGAAAAAATATGAAAGTTAAGTCCAACACAAACTCTGAGGCCAATCTAGAGTCCGTGTACAAGTTAAATTCTTCAGGTCTCACGTCTGTGTCAAAGAAAAATTCTAAAAACAAGCCCGTTAGTTTGGAAAGCAAGTCTGGAACTTCTATTTTGGATAACAAGGCTATTTCGGGAGCTGTTGGTACTTCCAAAGATGGATGGACTCCTGTTAAGGGTAAGAATGCTCCTTCTAAATTCACTTTTACACCCTTGACAGATGCTTTGTTATGTTCTTCTGAAGTTGTTTGTAAGAATAAATATGACTCCCTGAGTTCAGAACTTGGCTTTAGAGAGGTGGATGAGGAAGTTCAGCCAAGTAACAATGAAGATTTAGAAGAGAATGATGCTGAATTGGATGTGGCTGCTATTGGGCATGTTAAATTGAATCTTGGGCATGGGCATGAAAGCATAATCCTACGGTCTTGGGCATCTCAAAATTGATCCTAGACATGTCAAATTTAAACTTGGGCATGTCAAATTGAATCTTGGGCATGGGCATGAAATCACAAGCCTACGGTCTTGGGCATCTCAAAATTGATCCTAGACATGTCAAATTTAAACTTGAGCATGCCAAATTGAATCTTGGGCATGGGCATGAAAGCACAAGCCTACGGTCTTGGGAATCTCAAAATTGATCCTAGACATGTCAAATTGAATCTCGGGCATGGGCATGAAAGCAAAAGCCTACGGTCTTGGGAATCTAAAAATTGATCCTAGGAATCTCAAATTGAATCTTGGGCATGGGCATGAAAGCACAAGCCTACGGTCTTGGGCATCTCAAAATTGATCCTAGACATGTCAAATTTAAACTTGGGCATGTCAAATTGAATCTTGGGCATGAGCATGAAAGCACAAGCCTACGGTCTTGGGCATCTCAAAATTGATCCTAGACATGTCAAATTTAATCTTGGGCATGGGCATTAAAGCACAATCCTACGGTCTTGGGCATCTCAAAATTGATCTTAGGAATCTCAAATTGAATCTTGGGCATGGGCATGAAAGCACAAGCCTACGGTCTTGGGCATCTCAAAATTGATCCTAGACATGTTAAATTTAAACTTGGGCATGTCAAATTGAATCTTGGGCATGCGCATAAAAGCACAAGCATACGGTCTTGGGCATCTCAAAATTGATCCTATACATGTCAAATTTAAACTTGGGAATGTCAAATTGAATTTTGGGCATGGGCATGAAATCACAAGCCTACAGTCTTGGGCATCTCAAAATTTATCCTAGATATGTCAAATTGAATCTTGGACATGGGCATGAAAGCAAAATCCTACGGTCTTGGGCATCTCAAAATTGATCCTAGACATGTCAAATTTAAACTTGGGCATGTCAAATTGAATCTTGGGCATGGGCATGAAACCATTATCCTACGGTCTTGGGCATCTCAAAATTGATCCTAGACATGTCAAATTTAAACTTGGGCATGTCAAATTGAATCTTGGGCATGGGCATGAAAGAACAAGCCTACGGTCTTGGGCATCTCAAAATTGATCTTTGACATGTCAAATTTAAACTTGGGCATGTCGAATTGAATCTTGGGCATGGGCATGAAAGCACAAGCCTACGGTCTTGGGCATCTCAAAATTGATCCTAGACATGTCAAATTAAATCTCGGGCATGGGCATGAAAGCAAAAGCCTACGGTCTTGGGAATCTAAAAATTGATCCTAGGCATCTCAAATTGAATCTTGGGCATGGGCATGAAAGCACAATCCTACGGTCTTGGGCATCTCAAAATTGATCCTAGAAATGTCAAATTTAAACTTGGGCATGTCAAATTGAATCTTGGGCATGGGCATGAAAGCACAAGCCTACGGTCTTGGTTCAGGGTTCAGGTTTTTGTTTAGCACGTTTTAACCTTTAAAATTTTCCCGTTATAATTTTAATTACATTTGGTTCAGGGTTCACAAGAAATCCGCAAGGAAAATATGTGAGGAGAGGAGAGAGAAAATTCTTTTTTCTCTGGCGATTTTGAGTTTTTGTTTAATTTTTCACGTTTTTTTGATTTGCTTTTCAACTTCGTTTGATTCAAGATGAATGTAATTGCGGTTACACATCCGAACAACTCAAATCCAAATATGGTGAAGCCTACTTCTTTTGCTAATACCGTGAAGGGAAGGAAAACCCTAAACCCTACCACCATTGATTTATCAACGTTACCAAACCCTACTCTGAAAGAGGGAGAGCCGGCTCTGGAAATACCTACGGACTGTTTCAAGAAGGATGCAAGCGTTTTCAACACGTCTCATTGCGAGACTTGATTTTACTGAGCCTGATGTTCAACGAGGTTAAACAAACCCTAATGGAGCAATGGAAGTTTTCTTCCATACAATGCGCTTTTATTCCGATGAGCAAGGGTTTTTTCATTGTTAGATTAACAAATCGAGACAAAGGAGATGATCCGTGGTTCAAAATGGATGGTAAATCAACAGCAGCTTGAGGATGATTGACGGTATCCGGGTTTCAACCTGAGAAACAAATAACGTCTCATGCTTTACATGGGTAAGATTTCCGAGACTTCACATGGAGCCGTGGACCTAACGATCTCTTTGACAATGGGGAAGGCTCTCGAACTCCAATAGTAGTAGATCAAAGAACCCTCGATCTGGAGTATGGCCATTTTGCACTGTGCTTGTTGATATTGATTATGCAAAGCATGTTCCCGAAACGTATTCGTCTTTCGGCAGGGGAAGGGAGTTTTGGCAGTACATAGATATACCATCGTATCCTAAGTTCTGTTCAGTGTGCAATATCATTGGACATATAGATGATGAGTGCAAAAAAAAAGTTACAAACTCGATCGCTGGGAACAATCATCAGTTGGTACATGTTGAGAAACACTAAAGCTACCGTGCTTTCAAAAAACAAATTTGGCAACCTAGGTAAAGAATAAAAAGTCCTGGGACTAAAGGACCCGAGAAAGCTATTGATGGGGTTAGTGCCGGGTGCGATTAATGTTTTGAACAGATCTAAACAGTTTGAAGAGGAGGTCTGTAAGGCTTCAGAGGTTTTGGAAAAGGATAAACAGGCTCCTTTAGAGCATGCTTCAACTACTATTGCTAAACAAGCTCCTATTAATTCTGGAGTAGTTCTATCTCGTAATAAATTTGATGTGCTTCAGGCAGAAAAGCGAAGCACGGAAGATCTCCAACTATTCGTAAGAATTTCATAGAGGAGCATAACGCTTTGCTTCTACAGTACAAGAATAGGGAGCAAACAAGTCATAACACTGTCCGTGAAGATCACAAGGAAAATAATGGGTCTTTTCACAAGCCCAATAATAATAAGGATACGGACTGTGTTGTTGGGTCCAGAAGTGAATGCTAAGATTTCTTTTCAAAGATTTCACTGAGAGGAGAAGGAAGTTTTTTGTTCAATAACAAAATTCGATATTCAACAAAATTTTTTGAAGGATCCATCTTTTCGAAAGGAGTATCTCAAAGAAATACAAGATCAATCAGAAAGAATGAAAACTCCAATGATGAAAAATAAGAACAAAGAAGGAAGTGGAAGCACTTGATATTCTTTTTTTCTTTCTTTTGTTAGTTATTTGAGCTTAGGAGCTTCTTTTGGTTAGCTATTTTGATGTTATTTTTTCTCCCCTTTGGTTTATGGGGGTGGGTAGGCCTTGAGCCTACCATTTTGTAATTCTTGTAATTACTTTTTTTTGCTTAATAAACCATTTTGACCTACAAAAAAAAAAAAAAAAAAAAAAAAAGCGGGTAAATTGCTCTCTTTTCAAGATAGAATTGTTCTTATTAATTCGGTGATTGCTAGCTATGCCATTCACAACATGGCTGTTTATAAATGGCCCAAGAAGTTCATTCAACAAGCAGAAAGAGTCATTCGCAATTTTCTTTGGTCTGGTGATGCAGAGGTTGCAAGGAAATTTGTTGTGGGGTATCCTAAGGTTTGCTGCCCTTTGAAGGAAGGTGGCTTGGGTATCACTACCATGGCTGTCACAAATAAGGCGCTTCTCATGAAACTTTGGTGGAGTATTCGTTCTTCAAACAAGAAATGGGCTCGTTTCTTATGGGCGAAATATACTACTCGACTAAATAGAATTAAGCTTTATGGTGTGAAATCGTCAATTCTTCCGGGCATTAGAGTGGTTCATACCATTGTTGACAAAAATACCAAAGTCCTTCTTGGGGATGGGAGGAGTACATCTTTATATTTTGACATATGGTATGGTAATGAATGCATTGCAGACATAATAGGTGCCGATGATCTTGATAGTACCGTGATGGTTAGTGCTGTTATTGTTAATAACTCTTGGCAGGTTCAGGGTACTCACGCTCACAATCTGATCCGTGCTGGAATTGATCTTCGCAATCTGCCAATCTTGCAAGGTGGACTGATGTACGAGTTTGGATGCCGGATATGCATGGCAACTTCTCTGTAAGTTCTGCCAAACATCTCATTCGATATCCAGTTATGGATGTTTATGGCTTGCTTGTGGAGGAGGGTCATTCATCCTAAACTAGCTGCGCAAAACCTGAAGTTAACAAGAGAGGCTTGTGCTACTTCGGACAAAATTAGAAGCGATTTAAAATTGAGCTTGCCAACAGATGATGTTACTTATGCAAAGTGATGAAGAATCTTTAAATCACATTTTGTGGAATTGTTCTTATGCAACGCAAATTTGGAATTGGATTTCAGGTATTTTTAATCTTCGCCCTCACATTGATCTTGTTATTGCTTATAAATCAGCTAAGGGAAGAAGTAGAATCATCAAAGATCTGTGGCTTCTTGCTATTATGGTGGTGCGATCAGAATTATGGGCAGACTAGAAATCTAGGCTATTTTCAAAACAAGTCATCCCAATTCATTTTTTCAAGCAAAATGAGTTTTCCACTTGATTCATGAATATTCTGTCCGACTAAAGAGCTACATGTATAATTCCTCCTCGTACTTGGAAATTACGAATTTCTTTCGAGTGAAGCATAGACAAGTGAAGATAATTCAGCCGGTTGAGTGCTTTTGGTTCCCTCCTGGACAAGGACGAATTACTCTTGTGTTGTGACGGTGCAGCTAAGGGTAATCCTGGAGTTCTTTGGTGCGGGGGTTGTTGTTCGTGACCATGACTGCAATTTTGTAGGGGCTATGAGTATCGGCCTGGGTTCAACGAACAATTTTCTGGCAGAGTTATATGGGGTGATAGTGGGTCTTGAGTGGGCTGTGAAGTGGGCATACAAAAAAATTTTGGTTCGCTCAGACTCATTTGGTGCTATTTTAGCTTTTTCAAGTAATAAAGTGCCCTGGTTTGCAAGGCAAAGGTGGAGAAGAATTCAAGATCATTATGACTCAATTCGTTTTGTTCATACCTATCGTGAAGCTAATTTTGCTGCTGATTCCATGGCAAAAAAAGGCTGTCTTCTTAGAAATGGTGAAGGGTTAAACTATGATGAGAGACCTTATTTTCTAAAGTCTTTAGAATTTCCTCATGTCTCTTATTACAGATTCAAATAGTTTATAAGTTTTTGGGATCTTTGATCTCTTTTCTTGTAAACACTTTGTAAATATTTGATATTCTTTAATACAATTTTGGACTTACCAAAAAAAAAAAAAAGAATCTCGGGCATGGGCATGAAAGCAAAAGCCTACTGTCTTGGGCATCTAAAAATTGATCCTAGGCATCTCAAATTGAATCTTGGGCATGGGCATGAAAGCACAAGCCTACGGTCTTGGGCATCTCAAAATTGATCATAGACATGTCAAATTTAAACTTGGGCATGTCAAATTAAATCTTGGGCATGGGAATCAAAGCAAAAGCCTACGGTCTTGGGAATCTCAAAATTGATCCTAGACATGTCAAATTTAAACTTGGGCATGTCAAATTGAATCTTGGGCATGGGCATGAAAGCACGCTCCTACGGTCTTGGGCATCTCAAATTTGATCCTAGACATGTCAAATTTAAACTTGGGAATATCAAATTGAATCTTGGGCATGGGCATGAAAGCATAGATCTTTTTTTTTTAAATATGAGAGGAAAGAGAAAGTCCGGTTTTTTCTCTTGGCGTTTTTGAGTTTTCATCTTTTTTTCACGTGATTTTTTGATCTTTGAGCAGCTTAGGTTGTTTCAAGATGATTGAATCTATGCTTTCTGATCCAAACATCTCTAATCTTAATCAAGTTAGCAAAAATCATTTTTGAAACAGTTAAGAGGCGTCAAACCCTAAACCCAACAACAATGGATGTTTCAAAGTTACCAAACCCTAGTCTTGTTGATGGTGAGCCTGCTCTAGAAATACCTAATGATTTCTTTCAAGAAGGGTGTAAGCCTTTCCAGCACAGTTTCATTGCTAGATTGGATCCTACGGGATTAAAGTTCTTTGAAGTTAAACAAACCCTTGAAGATCAATGGAAATTAGATTGTAAGTTTGTCTGGAGATGACTAAGGGTTTTTTCATTATTATGCTATCTAGTGAATCGATAAGGAAAAGATACGTGCAAACAAGTGGTATGTTAAAGATCAAGCTTTGAAACCGATTGATTGGTATCCGGCTTCAATTCGGAGAAGCAAAGAACCTCCCATGCAGCTGTTTGGGTGCGTTTTCCAGTCTCCTATTGAATTATGGACTGAGAAATCTTTACTTTCAATGGGTAAATCTCTGGGGTCACCAATTGTGGTTGATCAAAGAACTCTAAACCTTGAATATGGTTACTTTGCTGCTGTTTTGGTGGATATTGACTTCTCAAAACACACTCATGAGCGCATCTCCCTAACTTGGCGGGTGGTAGGAAGTTTTGGCAATATGTTGATATTGAAATCCTCCAATATTCTCGTTTCACTTGTAACATCATTGGGCATATAGATGATGAATGTAAGAAGAAGGCTAAAAACAAAGTCGTTAGTAAGGAAATCAAATCTGCTAGCAAGGAAACTACTCAACAAACAAAACAAGTTTGGCAGGTTAAAAGTAATAATAATGAGAATGTGGCGAAGCGGCAACAACTTCAACGTTGGAGCAAAAATTAGCTAATAACCAAGTCAGTAGATGATCAAGAGGATTTGATAGTTCGGGCAATGTAGCTAAGCAAAATAACGCAGGTTATAATGCTGGCACAATTGATGCTACAAGTCTTGTGTGCGTGATGATAAACGGTTAGAGGAAGAGCTAAATAAATCTTCTATGGAATTTCGTGAAGCACAAAATAAAATTGATTAAGTGCAAAAATGCTATTGAATTTTTTTGATAAGTCAAAAATTTGTATTAATAGATAACAAATTTACAAGAGATAGTTTACAAGAAAAGAGGTCACAAAGAACCCCAAAAACTTGTAGACTACTTAAAACGATAATAAGCTACATTCGGGTATTCTACTGAATTTAGAAAAGGAGGTCTTCCAATATAATGAACTCCCACTTTCATTAGCAAGTAAACATCCACGCTTAGCCATTTTATCTGCTGAAAAATTCGCCTCCCTAAAAGTATGAATGAATCTAATAGACATATAATGCCTACTAATCACCCTCCATCTAGCTTTGGCAAACCAAGGAATCGAATTGTTGTTGAAAGATTGAATCACGCCAAATGAGTCGGATCTAACGCAAACTCTATCAAAACCCCATTGCATAGCCCACTCCAAACCAACTAGAATGCCATATAATTCTGCCAAGTAATTCGTCAGAACTCCCAGACCAATACTCATAGCACCAAGAAATGAGCAATGCGCATCCCTAGCCACCACTCCAGCACCTGCCACACCTGGATTACCTCTCGCAGCACCATCACAACAAATTTGAAGCTCATTATCCTCAGGTGGATGCCAAAAACACTCCACCGGCTGCTGTCTATGCACACTCCGTGAAGAACACGGAAATAGTTCAAAAGAACCACATCCTCAGCGCAATTCTTCATATTTCCCTTGAGACAATTGAATAGTCTTGAATCGGCTTTAGAACTCGTTTGTAGAACACGCCCAGTTAGGTTTCCTTTGCTCAAAAACACCCTTGTTCCGCAACCGCCACATGCGGCTCCGATCCGAGCCGCAAAAAATGCTATTGAAGCTAAAGCGGCTATTCTTTGCACATAAAGTTGAGAAGTCCAAAGTGCCAACACAAACTCGGAAATTTGCGGAAAAAATATGAAAGTTAAGTCCAACACAGACTCGAGGCCAATCTAGAGTCCGTGTACAAGTTAAATTCTTCGGTCTCACGTACGTGTCAAAGAAAAATTCTAAAAACAAGCCCGTTAGTTTGGAAAGCAAGTCTCGGAACTTCTATTTTGGATAACAAGGCTATTTCGGGAGCTGTTGGTACTTCCAAAGATGGATGGACTCTGTTAAGGGTAAGAATGCTCCTTCTAAATTCACTTTTACACCCTTGACAGATGCTTTGTTATGTTCTTCCTAAGTTGTTTGTAAGAATAAATATGACTCCACGAGTTCGAACTTGGCTTTAGAGAGGTGGATGAGGAAGTTCAGCCAAGTAACAATGAAGATTTAGAAGAGAATGATGCTGAATTGGATGTGGCTGCTATTGGGCATGTTAAATTGAATCTTGGGCATGGGCATGAAAGCATAATCCTACGGTCTTTGTCATCTCAAAATTGATCCTAGACATGTCAAATTTAAACTTGGGCATGTCAAATTGAATCTTGGGCATGGGCATGAAATCACAAGCCTACGGTCTTGGGCATCTCAAAATTGATCCTAGACATGTCAAATTTAAACTTGAGCATGCCAAATTGAATCTTGGGCATGGGCATGAAAGCACAAGCCTACAGTCTTGGGAATCTCAAAATTGATCCTAGACATGTCAAATTGAATCTCGGGCATGGGCATGAAAGCAAAAGCCTACGGTCTTGGGAATCTAAAAATTGATCCTAGGAATCTCAAATTGAATCTTGGGCATGGGCATGAAAGCACAAGCCTACGGTCTTGGGCATCTCAAAATTGATCCTAGACATGTCAAATTTAATCTTGGGCATGGGCATGAAAGCACAAGCCTACGGTCTTGGGCATCTCAAAATTGATCCTAGACATGTCAAATTTAATCTTGGGCATGGGCATTAAAGCACAATCCTACGGTCTTGGGCATCTCAAAATTGATCTTAGGAATCTCAAATTGAATCTTGGGCATGGGCATGAAAGCACAAGCCTACGGTCTTGGGCATCTCAAAATTGATCATAGACATGTCAAATTTAAACTTGGGCATGTCAAATTGAATCTTGGGCATGCGCATAAAAGCACAAGCATACGGTCTTGGGCATCTCAAAATTGATTCTATACATGTCAAATTTAAACTTGGGAATGTCAAATTGAATTTTGGGCATGGGCATGAAATCACAAGCCTACAGTCTTGGGCATCTCAAAATTTATCCTAGATATGTCAAATTGAATCTTGGACATGGGCATGAAAGCAAAATCCTACGGTCTTGGGCATCTCAAAATTGATCCTAGACATGTCAAATTTAAACTTGGGCATGTCAAATTGAATCTTGGGCATGGGCATGAAACCATTATCCTACGGTCTTGGGCATCTCAAAATTGATCCTAGACATGTCAAATTTAAACTTGGGCATGTCAAATTGAATCTTGGGCATGGGCATGAAAGAACAAGCCTACGGTCTTGGGCATCTCAAAATTGATCTTTGACATGTCAAATTTAAACTTGGGCATGTCGAATTGAATCTTGGGCATGGGCATGAAAGCACAAGCCTACAGTCTTGGGCATCTCAAAATTGATCCTAGACATGTCAAATTAAATCTCGGGCATGGGCATGAAAGCAAAGCCTACGGTCTTGGGAATCTAAAAATTGATCCTAGGCATCTCAAATTGAATCTTGGGCATGGGCATGAAAGCACAATCCTACGGTCTTGGGCATCTCAAAATTGATCCTAGAAATGTCAAATTTAAACTTGGGCATGTCAAATTGAATCTTGGGCATGGGCATGAAAGCACAAGCCTACGGTCTTGGTTCAGGGTTCAGGTTTTTGTTTAGCACGTTTTAACCTTTAAAATTTTCCCGTTATAATTTTAATTACATTTGGTTCAGGGTTCACAAGAAATCCGCAAGGAAAATATGTGAGGAGAGGAGAGAGAAAATTCTTTTTTCTCTGGCGATTTTGAGTTTTTGTTTAATTTTTCACGTTTTTTGATTTGCTTTTCAACTTCG
>JAJJWW010013129.1:0-29413 GCA_023531295.1 Papaver armeniacum | reverse complement strand
TCATTTCTAGTAAACCGAGCTCCACCCTTACAGTAAAAGCACTTATAAACCAAACTTATCTCCTTCTTTGAGCTTTTCCTTTGGACACACTTTAGTACTTCCATGAAGTTAAGGAATTAAAATTTAAACATTCCACCTAGCAGTGCAAGCTTTTCTCACTAAAGTCACAATACCACAAAATGATACATTGTATCCTGTCCATTCCCACATAAATAACATTTGGAAAGACAGTGTGAAATCCTTTCTTTCTATATTTCTCCTCCGTTGCACATTCTTATCTATATTTTCCTAAAAATTAGTTGAAATTTTAGGATGTATGAGTGAATTCCATAATTTTTTCCCAAATAACACAAGGATATTTTTTTCCTGATGAGTTGCACTGCATTTTTGACTGAAAATTCTCCAGTTAAATCAGTTGTCCAGATTAGCTTGTCCTTCCCATTACCAATGATTAGTAAGTCTTATATAGTAAAGAAATTGAACATTTCTGCAGGTACAATCCATTCACCATTAACTATCAATTCAGCGACTTTCATATCTTTGTGTTATGTAACAAATGCATTATTAGTACGCATATCATTTAGAGCATATTCCTTGATCCATTTATCCCTCCAAACTGAAATTCCATTTCCATCTCCAACCAACCACCTACTCCCTTTCTGTATATCATTCATCACCCATTTTAAACTGGCCATATTGAGGATTTTTTATGATATGTTATCCATGCACCATTTTATCCTTAAACTTTGCATTCATAAATTGTGCACTCTACTTCTTCTGTTTTCATCTTCCGCAGTAGTTTCATGAGAAGTGCTTTATTCATGATCTCAAACTTCTAATTCCAAGTCCACTTACATTATTGGAGCACATATTTCATCAAACTTCACCGTAACAAGCTTCTTAAGCTACTTGAAGGATCTCAGTACCATAGAGTTCCTTTTACAATTTTTCATTCTTTTATGACAGTTTTATGCCATTTATAGAGACATATTGTTGTTACAGGTACCACTACATAGCACAAACTTAAGCAAAGTTAATCCTATGAGAGAAAGACAACATGATTTTCCATCCATCCAAACTAGCATTTTATGTATTGTCTCCATCATTCCCCACACATGATATCTCTTTACTCTCTCGAAACAATATCACTCCCAAGTATTTGTTATGAAATTTAGAAAGTTCTGAAAAGGCGATGGTACCCAAATATACCTCAAGCTAAAAATTCCTACTTATAAGTCCTTTCCTCGAAAATGATTGTCTATGGGATCGAGTCGAACAATACAACTACTCGGTTCACACTTCGTGTGATCGTCTATGGATACGAGACCGAGACAATACAACAACGAAGTATGTTTACTTGATAAAAGGTTCGGACTTAACCAAACACAATAGGATTGCTTATCAAGTAAATAGGAATTAACGTTTGTGTAATTTACTTTAATTATAATAAAACAATTATAATGCGGAAAATAAAAGTAAATGACACAACAAGATTTTGTTAACGAGGAAACCGCAAATCTGGAAAAAAACACGGACCTTGTCCAGAATTGAATACTCGGGATTAAGCGCTACACAAAATTAAACCAACTGCATATAGTTGAGACCAAGCAACTAAACCTATAGTTCACCTAGTTCTGTCTGTATTCCCACGCCTCCAACTTATGAAGAAGTCACGTACTTGGAACAATTCCTTTGGTTCGTATTCCAAACAGTAAAGGAACAACAAATCTGTTTGGTATCAACTCTCTTCAACCAAGATATGTGAGTTCGACAAAGGCTCTTTTGTTTATCTCAATAAACTCCTTCGTAGGGTTCTTAGATCTATCTTATTCTCAACTATCGAAGTAATTGTTAAGATTTTGCAATCAATACTTTTAATCACAAAGAATTGTATTGATGCCGATCTACACAACTAATCAATCCAATCTATCACAAGGATAAACCGGTTATAGTTGGATCCTCTTATACCTTAAACAAGTATTGTGCACACCAAAGATTATGAACCCAAAATCGAAATCTTCAATATATTCTTTGTCTTCAAATCTTCTTAGATCTTCAATAAACACTCCGCACACAACAACTTGAATCTCTTGTGATCAATCACGCGAACGGAGTCTCATATGAATAGATTATCACAAGATCGTCTTTAGAACTAAAAATGGTCTAAAGATCCATGTCAAAACTTCGATCTAGTTTGAGTAAATCATATATTAGAAGAGAAGATTCTCAAGCATAAACAAACTAGGTGAAATCAAAGTTCAACCACCGTTAGTCAATCAAATCAATCGAAAACACAAGATAAACCCTAATTATCTAGTTTCCCACCAACGGTACTAATAGAGCTTCTCAATCCCAAAGAAGACTTTAAACTGAGCGGCCGTAAGATATTTCACCTAATTAGGTTATTCTCCTCTTTGAAAAGGCGGCTACACCAGTAACAACACAACCGAGGAAATTTGCTGTCACGAAGGATTAGTTTGCTAGAAATGCAAACTTCAAGTATTTATAGACAAGGAAGTTTGGACACCAAGGAATTTCCAAAACCGAAAATATTCTCAAGGATATTCAATATATTCCAAATTGGTTTCCATAATTCCTGGAAATGCTCTGTCCAAAATATTGACCGAAAATCTTCTTGGAAAATCTCAACTAGTAAATGCACATTACTAATTCTCGTTTTCCTTAAATAAAATTAAAAACCTTAAATAAAAGATTCTTAAATTATTTATGTTTCGATCCCGAGGTTTCCTTCCAGTAGCTATTAAGGAATAAATTTGAACAATAAAAGATAAACATTACTGCACGTGTTCAAAGTATGCTGACATCCTTACTTTGTAAGTCCTCTTTCATACTTACAACCTTGAAACCGATTTGCCACACTTCCAAACAAGTTTAGAATTGGTTCATCTGACTTTCAAGAACTATGTGATTGATCAAGAAACACTCAATCACAAATCATGGGTTTAACGGTTCTACCAAAAAAAGTTTCGGTTCTACCTCCATGTGAGTATTATGCATAGTCACACTAGCTTCCCAAAATTCGGTTGACTAGGTACTAGGATCGGTTCCCCACAAATATATGGTATCTAACTTATATGTGTTGCACATGTCCGTAGGATCGGTTCCCCTTTCTGCTACAAACTTGCTGCCTCATACAAGGATCGATTCCCCTTTGTGATGTGTTGCACCTCTTCTTAGGATCGGTTCCCCTTTACCCAGATTTGGTCATACACAAATCACAAACTCGATCATACCATCTCAGGTGATTACTTAAGATCGGTTTCACTAATAAAAGTCATACCAATACAAAAGTCAGGCCTTTGTGAATAGTTTTACCAAGAACACAAACAAATCATGAGCGGTTATACTAAATCACACATGTTGGTTGTGCATAATATATGCAGCGAATAACAATACCAATAATGCCTGGCGATTTCCTTTTCGATTCATAAACAAGTTTATGAATTTACTTCCTTAAAACACATGTAAAACATTGTTTCCTAGGATGAAATCCTTACCTCATACCCATACATAATCACAATAGCATTTAAACGATTATGTCGATGTCTTATCTACAAAGTATAATGGTTGAGTAATAAACCTCGTATTGTATTCCTTAATACTATGTCTATCTAGAGTGTTCATGCTTGAAGTTTTTTTCTTCAATATGCACGACTTGAAAGATACGTTAGGAATGAAACTTGATTCAAGTCAAATATCACTAACCTCAAATAGAAGGATGATGTTGTCGTTGTAGCTTTTTACTTCTTCACTTCTTCAATTCTTCGCAATACTTGTAATGTCTCATATCCTAATACTTTCAAGATAACCTATACAAAAGTTGACTCTAGTACATAATCAAGCGACTCTTAAATATGAGTTTTGATTTACTAAAATATGACAACCAAACTTGACATACCAACGCTTGGTGGGTTCAACCTAGTTATGCTCCTACTTGATTCCATTTGTAAGCTTTCACTATAAACTTTTTGCTTTCATTAACTCCACCAACAAAACACTTACTTTTCAGCTTGTTTATCACTTGACCTGATGCATTTTGATATTTCATTAGAAGCTTCATTAAATTTTCCGGTGATTTTTTTGTCCATTACGAAAACAAAAATGTCTCCGTAAAATAGTAGATGTGAAGGTTAACGACCATTTCTATTAACCATTAATACAATCTTCCCTTTCATGTACTAATTTTGAAATACTCCCGCTCAACACCTCTTCAGCTATCACAAATAAACCGGTGACAAGGGATCACCTTGTCTAAGTCCTCTTCCTACATTAAAGAAACCACAAGGTCCCCATTTACTAATACCGAGATTTTAGTGACTCAAACAAGATTCTAAGTCATCGAATTCCAACATCGAGAATCCAAAGTGTTTTAAAGTTTCAAAGTGGAAATCCCAACTCAATGAATCATATGCTTGTGTAATGTCTAATTTAAAACTTACATTCCTCATCTCCTCTTTATATCTAATTCATTCACCATCTCAGAAGCTAAGACAATTTTTTTCATGGATATTTCTCTTTTATAAAATCTCCTACAAAGATACTAATTTCTCAATCAAATAGCTAATTCTTGATGTTATAATTTTGTAATAATCTTTGAAAACCGAAATAAACAAGTCATATGGTCTAAATTGTTCGGCTTTTTTGCACCTTGGACTTTAGTAGAAACAAGAAGTTTGAATTCATACCTCTTGGTATAAACCTACACCTCCAACAACATTGAAGAGTAGTAATTAAGTCTTGGCCAACAATATCCCAAGAAAATCTGTAAAAGCTTCCTGGAAATCCATCAGGGCCTGGTGAACTATTTGCTTCCATTCCAAAGACATCTTCTTTGATTTTAGGTTAAGGAATTGAATCTAGAAAATATTGTCTTCCTCGAGATATTACCTTGGAATTACCTCAAAAATACTTTCATCAAAGATAACATATTGATATTCAGTTTTTTTTTTTGAAAATGTTTAACTAAAGTATCGGCTATTTGAGATTGATTAGTCACCATTTCCGTTTCATCCTCCGGTTCGGTTATCTTGTTATGAGCTTTTCTAATCTTCATAGAAGTATGAAAAAAAGCAAAAGATTTGCTCCACCCTCCTTTACCCATTTGATTCTATCCTTTGCTCTCATAAGTTCATTAAATTGTTGAAAAACTATTTCTTGCTTCCCTCTAGCAGTTATTAGATGATTTAGACTCAACATTCACAGGATTTGCATCAGAAATCATTGATGCCTTTTTCACCTCTTCTTAAGCTTGTGTCATTTTTACTCTTAAATCACCAAAAAAATCTCCCAATTCCACTTTTTAACAAACTCTTTGAATCTTTTAGTTTTTTCATAAAACACAAATGCGGGATTACCAATTATATTTTCTTCCAAGAGCTTTGAATCACTTTTAGAAAATCGGGATGAGAAGTCCATACATGACTTGGTATCTCAAGGGAATGTTATTTGGTTTAGGAATCCCCCCCTCGTATTTCCCATTATGGGTCCATGATCGAAGTCCCTCTAACACCCACCTTAATTATATCGCAACCATCAAATTTTTCCATTTGACATTAATGAAAGCCTTATTCAAATCACACAAAATTCTCTTTTTACCAACTCTATTAATGCACCATGAATATTGTATACCCATTAGGAGCTTGTATTAGATCACAAATATTTAGACAATCTCAAACTCTTGCATAGCTATTCATAAAGGTCTTCTACCACAAACTTTTTCATCACTACTCAAAACGCATTAAAATCACCAATGGCAAGCCAAGGATGATTCATTTCATGTATCTTCTCCAACTCATCCCATAATTCTCTTACATCCACAAGGTTAAGCAAGCTTCATGAATTCCAGATATGAGGACTTCTCCAACCTTAACAATTATTTCTTTGTTTTTAGTTGATATAATAAAGAGGAATGAGAGAGAAGAATGCCGAATAACCAAATATTTGCCTTATTACCATCACAAGAATTATCAAAGTGACCTTAAATTCTTAACATAATTACCAAAAACTCTAATTTTAGGTTCAATATCCGCAGTAAAGAAGGATTGAATTGATTCACTAAATTTCTAAGTTTATCTTTGGCTCTAATTCTTTTCAAGCCTTTGATATTCCGTACATAACTCTCCATTGATGTAAGATAGTTTGAGAAGTTCCAGGACTTCTCACTCCTTTATTATTCTTAACTAAATTTCTTGCCGGGTTGTTTTCTAGTTGGTATAAGAGAAGTATTACTGTAATTTTTACCTTTTATCGCCTTTGCTCAATTCAATTGTAACTTTCTCGAGATTTTTCTTTACTCACATTTAACTGCTTCTTCAACCACATCAACCAACACATTAAATTTACTTGAGAACCAAGTGCAGTAAATTCACCAAATTGTACTTAAGCTCCACTGAGATTTATTTGTGTTACTAAATTATCACCCTCTGCTCCACTTTTATAAGTATTAAAGATTCTTCCGTGACAGAGGAATACTATTTTTATATTAAGCATTTTCTCAAATAGATAATTCAGAAATTGCTTTTGAGAGTTTATGTCTCCAAAAAATCGTAAGATTGACCTTTACCACTGTTAGTTAAAGGAGGTATAACGCATCAATGTCCTCATTATCACTTAACAAATCCTCATGGATTAACGACTTTTTCTCCTTTGGGAGTAATACTATTAACTCGAACAGTATTTCTAAAATTTCCATTCTCAACTACATTTGATGATTGAGGTTTTGGGGTAGAGCATATGTCAAACCCAATATGTTGTTGTTGTTTCTTCCTTTTGCTTCCAAATCTTCCTTTGTACTATATTGATTTACACCAATGACTTCACTATGTACCTGTCTCTTTTCTCATCACTCGCATTCAGGAACTAAATGTCCCACCACTTTGCAAATGGCCGCAGAAACTGCAATTTAGGAATTTGTACTTCTTGGTCAAAACTACCATATTTAGATTTTACTAAAACACGATGAGGTACATTGTTTGCTAATCCACTTCAACAAGAACACTAGCATAGTATCTACTTCCCTTTTAAGAGTTATTTCATACCTTTATAGCTCTTCCAATGGCATCACCCAATGACATAAGTATTTTTTCTTTCCAATACTCAATTCTCAAGCTGGAAAATTTACCCAAACAAATGCGTGCTGATTTATGAGCAGCAGGATTGAAATTATGTTCCCAGAGTCTCAATTTAAGTATCTGAGATTCCACTTTCCAAAACCCATTCCAAATATATTTCATGTCTACTTCATTAGCTAACTTAATGATGAAAAAACCTTTTCCAAGAGGGATAAGTTGATAGTTACCGATGAACATCCCTAAAAGTCATGAAACGCCTAAATATTTAAAGTGACGTTTGAAACTTAAAAGAAAAAGTTTCCTAATACCATAACTTCATTATTGCACAGCTTACAATGATAAGTTCATTTCCACAATGATCATGCAATAATGATTCAATCGGTCCATAAATATATCTAGTATACTCTAGCTCATTTCGGAAAAAGATGTAGATTGTTTTATCGAACTACGACCAAGTTAAATCCATGTTCACATATATATTATAGTTGTGTTTATAATAATAATTTACGAGTTAGACATTTATTCAAACATCTAATATACAAACCAAAAAATATTTATGCAAACTACTCATACAATGATCAAGACAAAAGTATTTGTAAATCATATATTCACTATGAGAAATCGTATGCGTGAGACAAAAAATTTAATTTAAAATCACCACGACAGGATATCACAACAGAACTTATATACATATACTTAAATAAATCGACCATTAATATAGTTCGTGGAACAACATTGTCTTTCAAGTTTATCTAGCAGAACAATATTCATATGCAATTTCTCAACTTCAATGAAATTGACAATCTAAAACAGACAAAAACACAATAAAGGGGTGCAAAGGGCACTACCAGTCCTACTGTACCATCTTTTTATCTAATAGAATCATTTTCTCCACCATAATGATTCAATTCTCGAAATTCATCAAAGTATAATAACTAGAGAGACTTACTTAGTTGAGATTCAAGTCTTATGATACCAACTTCATCATTTTCATTTTTATTACCGTACTTCAAAAATAAAATAAAATTGAATCCATATACAATAAGATGAACAAGGAAGCTAGAAGAGATACACATGGGAAAGAGAAACCGAAACTAACAAAAAAAAAGTTGGAAATTTGATCGGGTCTTGGATAAACCATCGATTGTTTGGTTTTATCTATGAAATCTCTATCGTTCACATGTTGGGATTGGATATCCTAGATACACCGTTAGATCTTGTAAAAAAGAGCATGTCAATGGATCCTTCCTCGTAAGTATTATGTTCAAGGTATCACCGGTGGAAAAAAAAAAAAAAAAAATCCTTGATCGAAGAAAGAGAAGATGGCAAAGTCTACAACAAACTCAAATTAATCTTACCTTGTTGAACTCCTAGCTTGTCCATTCTTCTTGATTGTTTTAGAGATGACGCTTTAGTGTAACAATAGGTACAATAAAATCAAACTTTGTTGACGAAAATGAATGTATCCGAACAAATTTTCCTTTATATTAAAAATAGTTGCACCATGTGCCCTTTCACCGTCATGACAATTATTAATTAGGTAAAGGGATAATGTTTTTTTTTAAACGATTAAAATATTTTTGAACTCTTTTAAAGTAAAATCTAATTTGAGCGAATGGTTAATTCACCAAGGTGAACCCCAAACTCCTACGTCTTTCAACATCGTATAAAGAAGTATAGTTCAGTCTGGGTTTGAGAGGTTTGGGATTCCATTATGACTTATATAATCGATACATTTATTGAATAATCTTTGTCAAGTAAGACAACTTCCATACGTATGTTATTCTCAAAGGTAGCATATATATGTTTAAGTTCAACTTTCTACTGTTCCAATTCATACACATACTTAGAGAAGTCATCACCTGACCCTCCTCCCTAAAAAAAATACCACTACCAGTTTCGCTTGCTCATATAATGAATTCGATATTGTTTGAAAAATACCACGTTGATGGGTGATGTCAAAATCGATCTTCGTTATATCTAGAATGTAAATTAAAAAACTTGTTATTAACATACAATATTGAACGTTAGAAGAAAACTAGGTCTAAATCTAATCAGTACATGATACAATCTATGAGAAAATAGTGACACTTTTAAGCTTGAGCAACATCATTCTTTCCACTTATTAGTCTAATTTCTATGCAAAAGACTTTGAAACTTTGCAGCCGATTATATGAGGTTATGTTCATGGTTTTTGACTACTACAAACAAAGTGATAAAAGACTATGAACCCTCGAAAATCATGAACCTCGAAAATCTCAAGAAACCTAGATTTATTTTGAAATTTTTTTCCATGAAAAGTAAAAGATGATTAGCTGACATGACCTTTTTGTGACTATTGATGGAATTTCAATGGGGCCACATAAATATATTCTTATAGATATATAGTTTCAATTAGAAAAGATATACAATTATTTTAAAAAAAAAAATTTTATGAAACACATGTAAATAAAATTATAATAATTTTGTCTAGAAATGTCAAAGTAATTATAACTTCTATACTTGTTTTGTTAGTATGTGTAAAAACTAGGCTTAGTTTGTTAAGGTTCATATAATCATTAACGGACAACTATATATTATGGAGGTAAAAATGATTAAGGTGGGACCGAATTGGGACCATAAAATTTTATTCTTATATGCGGGTTATTCATATATAAACTAAATACATAACCTTTGTCATTGTATGGGTTTTAGAATACCATCTTTCTCATCATTCTTGTAATTTTGCAATGTTAAAATATCACAAGTTTTATTCTTCCATTTGACTATAGAATGCTTGTGAACGTTCGAAGTGACCTATAGGGAGATGCCGCAAATAGCGCCATGGGAAGGAACTTCTTCGTTTATATATATTTCCTATAGAGATCTTTTGGGTTTTAAGTGTTGCGGTTTGTCCAGTGAGGAGCCAACCCATGGAAAGGGTAGGTAGCCCGATACCACACACAAAAAGAAACTTTGACAAATTTCTATACAAGAATGACCAATAGGGCATGAAATCACTTGATTAATTGTGTTAGCAAAGTTTTATGTTGCTGTTAGCAAAGTTTTATTTCTTTTTCTTTGAAGCATACAAAACTCTTGTTTGTATTATGTTTCCATTATTTCTTTGCAATTTTCATCCCTTGATTAATTGTGTCATTTTCTTTCTTCATTCATGTGGTGTCCATTCTGGTGAACATAATACATTTTTCTATACTTTTGTAGACGGCATGTACATTATTATTGTAGCCATATATTATGATTTTAGAGTAGCTTCTTTACCTATGAATAGTTACTTTATTGGAACGTGTAATTATTTATGAAATTGATCGGTGGGACTTATCTCTCCTATCTAAATGCGGGCGCTCTTCGAACTAGAGGTAGACCGATGGTATAGTTTTCGGTCGTCTTCGGGTGCCACACCTTTTAGACATCCAATCCACCACTTGCTCTAGTTAAAAGAACGAACAAAAATAGGCTTCGACCTTTGGTGGGACGTTAGTCCAAGGAAAAACTAACAAAGGTCTCTAAAAAAATTTAATCCCCGTAGCGTTTCCTCGTCACCTGGCTTCAAAATATGATCACAACCGGGTTCTCATATTATATTGTCCTAACCGGACCATTTTATATGCAAATTTAACACCTTTAATATCCTAAGTCATATGAACCCCAGCGTCGCACGGTAAGCGTCACCCTCCTCTCCAAATTGCGTATAAATTCTCTCTTTTGCGCCATGTAATTCCTAATGTTTCTCTCCTCCTTCATCATGTCACTCGCCATCTCATTCCTATGTTAAAAACTCTTTTTTTTTTTCTCCATAAATTACCAAACTTATACAAAAGAATAAAAAAAGATCCCTCCCCCTTATTTTCGTCTCTCTTCCAATCAAGGTATTATTAGGGTTTTCTTTTTCTCACAAACTGATTATTAGGATTTTAATGGAGAACCTATTGAAATCTGAAGGTATTATTAGGGTTTGCTTCTTGTTCATCGTAAACTGATGATCAGGTAAAATATGAAAAAGCGGGGATCTAACAACCTCACCCAATATTTCGTTTAGGCAATCGATGGACCAACTCCAATATACTTTCAAAAAAATCAACTTAACAGTCAGACCCAATCTTAAGAAAAGTATATCTAAGAGTTATACAGTTTAAACTCCACATATTAATACTCCGTATATTAATGAACTCTATATATTAATAAAAAATCGTAGTCCCAACTTGGGCCAGTTATAAATAATAATAACCTCCACATTTTAATATTAATAGATTTTTCTAGTCCCGCCATAAGGAATTTACCTCCATATATTAATATAATTGTCATTACTCTAAAACTTATAGATCTTGTTACATTGAAATTTAAGATGAAATAAAATATTTATCTATAGTTGCTCGAGAAAATGATGTGACTCTTTGGAATGTTATGGCATCTTTTGATTTGCGGATGCGTAAGACCTCATTACTACGATCACCTTCTTGTTGAAGCCAAAACACTACCAACTTGTCGAGCATGTTTAAAGCTTCTTGGCATGAAACTTTTTGTTTTTCCGTATTATCATCATTAGGATTATCTCCCTTTGCTTCTTATCTAATTCCATCGATGCTTTCTTCCTTGGTTAAAGCATACACGACTTGTTGTTCATTTGGATGATTAAGCAAGGCATCCATATCCATCATCTTAAAAAAATTGAATAAGAAAAAAAAATATTTCTTTTGGTATACATCCTTATATTAATAAACTCCATATATTAATAATTTTGTGAAGCCCCAAGACTATGAATATGTGAAGTTTTTATTGTATCTCAATTTCTCAATTCAATCTGCAATCAAACAAATAGGAATTTGCGAGCCCGATTGAATATAAGAAATAACTTGGACGGTATCAAAAACCAATATCCAAGTGGAAATCAATTTAATCAACAACGGTCGGACTCACAAACTGATTGAACTTACGCACAACCTGTGATATTTCAATTATATAAACAAATATAATGCGGAAAAGAAATAACACAGACACCAGAAATTTTTTTAATGAGGAAACCGTAAATGCAGAAAACCCCTGGGACCTAGTCTAGATTTGAACACCACACTGTATTAATCTGCTACAAACACTAGCCTACTCCGAGTTAACTTCGGACTGGAATGTAGTTCAGCCTCACACTGATCAAGGTACAGTTGCGGTCCTTACGCCTCTAGAACCATGCCAGATTCTGCACACTTAATTCTCTTAGCTGATCTCACCCACAACTAAGAGTTGCTACGACCCAAAGTCGAAGACTTGATAAACCAATCTGTCTCACACAGAAAAGTCTATTGAATAGATAAATCTGTCTCCCACAGATATACATATGAGTTTTGGTCTTGATATACCGGACTTATATTCCCGAAGAACATCCTAGAAATATCAATCACCTCACAATAATCTAATCGTATGGTATGGTATCGAAACAAGATATTGTGGAATCACAAACGATGAGACGAAGATGTTTGTGACTACTTTTTATCTTGCCTATCGGAGATTAAATCTCAACCAAATCTTAAAGAAGATAGTACTCAATACGATAGAATACAACAAGATCAAAACACGCAACTACAGAGAAAATAGTTGGGTCTGGTGATAGGTGTAGAATACACCGTATTTAATATCTAGTATTTATGCTTTCTTTGCTATTTTTCGTGTGAATTATGTATCTTATTTTTGCTTTTTGAGTTATTTAGGTGTTTTGGAGTCATTGGGGCAAAAAGGAAGTGGAACTCGCTCAAATCCAAGATTTCTTCTCATCATCTTGAAGAGCACGAAAAGACAAAGCCAATGGCGAAAGAACGGAGTCATTCGGAGCTCGTATGAAGAAGTTATGGGCAAAAGAAGAACTCGGAATGCCGAGGATAAGGGGCAACTCTCTGGAGGAGTACTAAATAGAGCCACTGTGGTTAAGGGGTTGCCAAAGTGGGTGGCCCGTATCCAAGAAGTGGGTGCTGATATCAGTTTGAGGGTATGAGACCTCATCTTGGTCGAGTTCGTATTCAAAAACGTAAGAAGTTTCTTCTCTTACAACACGTACCAAGAGCCGTGCAATAACAAAGAAACTGAGAAACACCGGAAAGGATTAAAAGAGAAATTGATTGTCCTGCGATCGATTGATGTTGGGTTTCACTAGATTTGAAGTTCCAGTGAATTATTAAGAAGATTTGGATTGAAGATCAAAGTGACAAGAGGGAAGTTAGAATGGAGCTTGTTGTTTGATGAATGGTGGTGAGCAGACTACGCTATTGGAAGGTGGTGGTGAATTGGTTCGAATCGTGTAGGGTGTGAATCGGATTTGTACTTGGCAAGAGAAAAGAAATTGAGCAATGGGTGTGAACCACTTCAAGTCCTGGTGTTGTTGGTAATTTGAGTTGAGTTTCCACCATTTAAGAACACAGGGAGGAAAATGAACTTGTTGCCTTTGATCCCGGATGAATGATGTTTTATTGAATGTATGTTTGAGAACAATGGGTGTTTGTTTGTATCTCAAATGTGCGAGAAGGAGCCAGAAAGGTACTAAATGCTCACAGAGTTCTATCCACTCCACATTGCAGTCGCATACGAGTGCTCGACTAAATGCTTGAATGATCGCCGCCTTTGTGCAGCTCTTATTGCTCACCGAACCAAGCCGCACTATGGGTCTGGGAAGGAGGGTTTCTGGTTAGAGTTTTGGTACGGATAGGCTGCCGCCGAGAAAGCCAGGGAGTCGAGAAGTGGCGCTGCTGCCATTGATGGCACTTGAAGTAATGAAGCCGCAATCGATGAGATGGCTCACTATCATTGAGTCTCGTGAGGTGCAAATGGGAATGTATTGAGTTGAGGGCCCGGATTAGAGAAGATGATGCTACACCCGTTGGAAAGAGTCAGAATCGGTGTTGCTCACTAATGTTGGGCCATACGGTATGGTGTTGAACGAATAGAGATGGAGAAGCGAACGAGAGAGGCAAAGAAGCACGGGACCGAGGAGTTCGAGGAATGGTGGCATCTTGAAGCGGATGATATAGTGGCTGCAAGAGCATGGACCTATGGATGTAGCAGGGAATGATTTGAAATTGCAGCGAGGCAAAGATTGTGCTAATTTGAGGTTGCACCGGCGTTGAATGGGAGAGCAACAAAGCAAGCAATTGAGAAGAAGGTTGGATTAGTGTTGGTTGAATGGCGCTGGTGATAGCTGTGTGCTCAAGATGGCGCCGCAATTGGAGCTCGGATACCGATGGTGTTGCCGGTGATCGAGACAGGGAAGTTGGTGGCCGAATTACTACCGAGAAGCCAACCGAGTTAGAAAAGGAAGATCGATAATGCCGGTAGTGAGCAAAGTCACCGAGACTCGAGTATCGGGAGCCGAAGGTGACGAGTTGGAGGAATGCAAGGAGCTGCAGGCCGAGAGTGGTGCAAGCCGGTTTGCTCGGTGGTTGCATCCGAGGTAGCCATGTTGCAGGAGGTTCAAATTGGGATAAATGGTCATGGTGTTGTGAAATTACAGGAACATAAGTCGGGAGTTATTTGGCGGATTCTCACTCGTGATGAATTGTTGGTTAGTCGTGAAAGGCAATGGAGAATGAAGTCTTGAGTAGGTGAATGATATAATGGGAGTTTATGGCCCGAGCAGGGAAATAGAGTTGGCTCCGTAACTCCGTAAACACAACCAAGAATGTCGCGAAATAGTGCGAAAACGAGTGAAAATGGCGCACCGGTAAGCATAGTTCCTAGCCGGATTTCGAGGTTAAAGTGTCGATCGCAATACTTCGGAATCGCGAGGGGGTATGAGTCGGATGCAAGAATTGACGGCCGGACATATGTGCTACGAGTCGCGCTTTTGGGTGTGTTTTTCGCAAGAAATGAGGAATTGGTTTAGATGGTATTTTGTGAATGTTTGAATTGCAGAGAAATGGAGTTGAGCTTCGGGAGTGTGCACTTGCCAAGACGACGTCTTCCGATGACAAAGTGATCGGAGAAGGTTTTCCGATGACCGGATTTCCGGCGCCGGACCGGATTCCGGTGATGACGTCATCAATTCCGGCGACGCTTTTGGACCCAAAATTCCAGAGACATATTTTTCACTCCTGGGCTTGGTGGACCAACTTGGAGACGGGTTTTGAGAAGAATTAACCTAATTTTGGGAAAGTATCCTTATGGGGAGAAAAGCATATAAATAGAACTTTTTCTCTAAAACCTGGAGATATCTCCATTAGGGAGACTTCTACTTGTGGTCTAGGGTTTCACATGATAGGTTCTTCTAAACTCTCTATGATGATTTCCAAAAACACAAGTAACTAAGAGTTTTATTATTGGTTGAAGATGTAGTTGGATTTTGCAACCAAGTTATGATTTTTATGAATTAGTTTTCTCTCAATATTATCGTATGATTTCTACGGGGTTACAATAATTGCATGATTGATGGATTGCAATATGATTGAATGTTTGTTTAGTCGAGTCTAGAATTGATTGAACTCACATCCATATCTATAGCTATTTTAGGGTTTTCATCGAGCGATAACCTTGAATATTAGTAGCATGATATGATTCTAGGTTGTAGTGATACATCCTTGTAATTATATGTAGAAATTGACCTTTGTTCGAATTGTTTGCGCAATGTATTACAATTGCATTGATTAGCCTATTTCTGAAACTTAATGCTCCTAGGAATTGAACTTGATTAGCGCAAGGCGTTAGGTTATTCTTTAGGTAGAATTCACATACGCAACTCTAATGTGTGTGTCGATAACTTTGGAAATTTACTGAGTATTCTTGCAATAAGGTATTCTATGGCTTTTGATGATAGCGAGATTAAATACGAATTCTATTCATACATTCATAAACTTGTTTGCAATTGAAGATGAAACCTTTATCCAATATTTCACATCCTTGATTTGCGTGTTTACTTTATTTGCTTTTTTTGTTTATTTTTATTTACACAATCGAAATTCTTCCGGTGTTTTATATAGGAAACCATAACAATTTGACAACCTAGACCTCTCTCAGGGATCGATCCTTTCTTGCCC
The DNA here is from genome assembly GCA_023531295.1 of Papaver armeniacum. Classification (NCBI taxonomy): domain Eukaryota; kingdom Viridiplantae; phylum Streptophyta; class Magnoliopsida; order Ranunculales; family Papaveraceae; genus Papaver; species Papaver armeniacum. The sequence continues at coordinate 13,314 of JAJJWW010013129.1, read as the reverse complement.
TTGCTATATTTATATTTTGAGAAGTAAGAAAGTGTAATTATATTTGTGTCGCTTACTTACAGCGATCAAATTTTTGGCGCCGCTTCGGGAGGCAGCTGTTGTCAATTGTTTTTGGTTTCTTATTTTTGTATTTAGTTTTTGTTTTATTTTTTCTTTTTATTTTTCTTATTTTCTGGGTTCTAACCTTGATTTGAGAATCTTATTTCAGGTGCTTATTTCGATGGACGGAGCTTATTGGAGCAATCATTACGGTTTTCAACAACCTCAACAATATGACAACTACCACTTCCATGGGTATAATCAAAACCAATTCATTGGTTATGACCAATATTCCATGGAACCTTGTGGTTTTCCTCAACAACCTTATGGCGGGTATGTGTGTGAACAACAACAAGGATGGGAGGATTCTTATGCTTGTGAACAAAAGGTCTCTAATTTTATAGATAAAGTTTCCAACTTTTTACAAGAGGAATTTCAAAAAGCAAAAGAGACTACAAACGAGCAACTCCAAGAACTTCGTGAAAGTATGACTATCTTACGAAGAGACATTGATCAATATAAGGAAGATATGGATAATTCTAATGTGCATATGGTTTGTGATGAATATTTGATTGATGCTAATGTTGAAAAAGGCCAATCCTTGGGGACTTTTTTGTGGATAATTGTGTAGTTAACTCAACTCTTGATCTTAATAATGATCATTCACCTATTCAAAAGGATGAGTTAGAGATAAGTAACACTAAATTCAGCGAGGAACAATCTTATGTTGACTATGATAGTGACGGTGATTATGATACATTGCTTGAACCAACTCATGGTGACATCCCCCGGAGTGTAGGAGTCTTTTTGGGATCAAGATGAAGATGAAGAGGAATATGTCGACACTTGTGTAGATTACTCAAGCATTGATCTTAATAATGATCAAGAGCCTATTCAAAGGGTGGAGCTTGAGGATGATGCATTTTTGAGTGTTCTAAAAAAGTTTCTTATGATAAAATTTGGATCCACAAAAGAGTATGTGCCTTACAATAAAAAGGAGGAATATGTTGAGAATGAGACCGGTATAACCAATATTGTGGAAGACCCAATTGAACTTGTGCAAAGATTGTAATGATGATGTTTATGTCGATACTTTGGTTAAGGCAGAAACGGACGAAGAATGGTTGCAAGGTTTGATAGAGGACCATGATATACAAGAGGTGAATAATTCACTTGAGTTTTTCAAGGATGAAGAGGATTCCGTGATACAAGAGATTGTGAAAGGTTTATCTAACCCTTTGCCTATTATTTCTTCTCCTTTACCTCTTATTGGTTTGAATGTATGTGCTTCGAGAATATTGTTGAATGACTTTATTTCTCGTTTTCCGCCATTAGAGACACTTGATTCTCATACTATGCAGGTTATGGAACCAAAACCATGGAAGTACCCGACTCCTATATTCTTTATACACTTCCAAGTGTGGACAAGAATAAGTGTGGGGGAAGCTTTTATCGGTTCATAGCTTCACTTTTGTTTTATATTACTAATATTTGTGTGAAGCTAGTGTTTGCAAAACAGGTTCTATGGAAGGATCCCCAACTTTTCCGATTATTGGTGTATGGGGAATGAATCTTACAAGAAGCTAAGCTCGGGCCGACTTTAAAACAAGCGCTTAGTGGGAGGCAACCCACCGGTTTTGTATTTCTTATCCTTTTGCATTTTATTTTTGTTTCGTTTATTTATTTTTTACTGTTTTCATATCATATTTGCATCCCTATGTTTAATTTCATTGAGTCCGTAATCTATCTTAGAAGAGAATTATGACGAATACCTTTTCGTCGAAAATTTCAGACTGCGCGTAGTTCAGTCCAGAGACCATAACTGTCAGACCGTTTATCAAAACACTGTGAAATTTTGACACTGTGTAGAAAACACGTAGATGAACAACTTTTGTGAAATGGAGTTTTTCCAAATTCCTTACCAATTTGCACAGTTTTTGCGTTTTATCTGCTGTTACGTCTGAATTCAGAACTTTCGGTTTTACACATTGAGGACAATGTGAAGTTTAAGTGTGGGGGAGCATTTATATGTTTGTATAGTTTGTTTTTGACACCATTAGTGGATGGAACCATTTTGAATGCAGGAGTTGAGGAACCAATTAACTAAAAGGGAGGAATATAGCTCAGAAATCACAAATTAACATGATAGTTGTTACCATATCTCGGAATATCACCATATCGCATTCTATTTTTATTTTTCCATATTTATCTATTGTTCTCTAAGTGCTTTGGTGGGTCACTAAACATCGACGTGTTATTACTGCTAGGATGAAATAGAGTGATTGAGTTACTAGAAAAAAGAAAAAAAAAAAAAAAAAAAAAAAAAAAAAAAAAAAAAAAAAAAAAAAAAGACCGATCAATTAGACCAAAACGGAATAAAAATGACACTTGGGAATAGCAGTATGTGTGAAACGTAGTCCCTGTCTCCGTCGCCTAAACAAGCGTGGAATGCAGATCCAAGGCAACTATCATGTACTTGTCGACAAGAAGCATGCGCTGGATCCAAAAGATCTAATCATGCCGTCTAAAAAAAAATTGGATCCAGTTTGATCCAATCATATAAAAAGAAGAAATTATTATTGTGTTGAATAAAGTCACTTTTGGTTCCCTTTGTATATGCCAATTGATTTGATGTAGCATTCAAAGACTCGTAGCTCAATCCAATAGGATTAGGTTCATCTTAGCAAAGACCTTCGTTCTGAGATATGGGAAACATCGAACACTTGTGAATATCCGCCAACATCTACATCTTTATTCATCTTCTTAATCTTTTCATTGTGATTGTGGTTTGTTAGTTTCCGAGTATTGTGGCTTGTTCGACTATCTAATTAGAGTTTATTTACTAATATATGAATTTAATTTGCAAGGTACCTCCTCCTGTAGTCAATTTGGATTCGTTCATTGATTTGTCACGAATAGACGGAGTTTGAAATATAGGTTATGTAGGTATATCTCTAGTAAACCTTCACGAGACTATGACTCGTCCACTAGGGACACCTAGGGGTTTAAAGGCTTGTTATTTATGCTAAAATTAACCGTAGCCTCGACGTCACGGAGTTGTTGTATTTTATTGTTTTGTTTGATTTGCTCGAGGACTAGCAAAGTCTAAGTGTGGGGGAATTTGATAGGTGTGAATACACCTAATTTAATATCTAGTATTTATGCTTTCTTTGCTATTTTTCGTGTGAATTATGTATCTTATGTTCGCTTTTGAGTGTATTAGGTGTTTTGGAGTCATTGGGGCAAAAAGGAAGTGGAACTCGCTCAAATCCAAGATTTCTTCTCATCATCTTGAAGAGCACGAAAAGACAAAGCCAATGGCGAAAGAACAGAGTCATTCGGAGCTCGTATGAAGAAGTTATGGGCAAAGAAGAACTCTAATGCCGAGGATAAGGGGCAACTCTCTGGAGGAGTACTAAATAGAGCCACTGTGGTTAAGGGGTTGCCAAAGGGTGGCCCGTATCCAAGAAGTGGGTGCTGATATCAGTTTGAGGGTATGAGACCTCATCTTGGTCGAGTTCGATTCAAAAACGTAAGAAGTTTCTTCTCTTACAACACGTACCAAGAGTCGTGCAATAACAAAGAAACTGAGAAAACACCGGAAAGGATTAAAAGAGAAATTGATTGTCTCACGATCGATTGATGTTGGGTTTCACTAGATTTGAAGTTCCAAAGAATTATTAAGAAGATTTGGATTGAAGATCAATGACAAGAGGGAAGTTAGAATGGAGCTTGTCACTTGATGAATGGTGGCCGAAAGCGCCTACGCTATCGAAGGTGGTGGTGAATTGTTCGAATCGGTAGGGTGTGAATCGATTTGTACTTGGCGAGAAAAGAAATTGAGCAATGGGTGTGAACCACCTTCAAGTCATGGTGTTGTTGGTAATTTGAGTTGAGTTTCCAGCTGCAAGAACACAGGGAGGAAAATGAACCTGTTGCCTTTGATCCTGGATGAATGATGTTTTATTGAATGTATGTTTGAGAACAATGGGTGTTTGTTTGTATCTCAAATGTGCAGGAAGGAGCCGTGAAAGGTACTAAATGTCGCAGAAGTTCTATCCAAATCCACATTGCAGTCGCATACGAGTGCTCGACTAAATGCTTGAATGATCGCCGCTTTTGTGCAGCTCTTATTGCTCACCGAACCAAGCTGCACTATGGGTCCTGGAAGGAGGGTTTCTGGAGTTTTGGTACGGACAGGCTGTCGCCGAGAAAGCCAGGGAGTCGAGAAGTGGCGCCGCTGCCATTGATGGCACCGGAAGTAATGAAGCCGCAATCGATGAGACGGGTCAGCCGTCATCGGAGAGTCCGTGAGGTGCAAATGGGAATGTATCGAGTTGAGGGCCCGGATTAGAGAAGATGATGCTACACCCGTTGGAAAGAGTCAGAATCGGTGTTGCTCACTAATGTTGGGCCATACAGTATGGTGTTGAACGAATAGAGATGGAGAAGTCGAACGAGAGAGGCAGCCAAGCACAGGACCGAGGAGTTCAGGAATGGTGGCATCTTGAAGCAAGCATGTAGTGGTCACAAGAGCATGGACCTATGGATGTAGCAGGAATGATTTGAAATTGCAGCGAGGCGTTGATTGTGCTAATTTGAGGTTGCACCGCCGTAGGCCGGGAGAGCAACAAAGCAAGCATGAGAAGAAGGTTGGATTAGTGTTGGTCAATGGCAAGGTGATAGCCAGTGCTCAAGATGGCGCCGCAATTGGAGCTCGGATACCGATGGTGTTGCGGTGATCGAGACAGGGAAGTTGGTGCCGAATTACTACCGAGAAGCCAACCGAGTTAGAAAAGGAAGATCGATAATGCCGGTAGTGAGCAAAGTCACCGAGACTCGAGTATTGGAGCCGAAGGTGACGAGTTGGAGGAATGCAAGGAGCCGCAGTCGAGAGTGGTGCAAGCCGGTTTGCTCGGTTGCATCTCGAGGTAGCCAAAGTTGCGGGAGGTTCACTGGGATAAATGGTCATGGTGCTGTGAAATTACAGGAACATAAGCTGGAGTTATTTGGCTGATTCTCGCTACTGTGATGAATTGTTGGTTAGTCGTGGAAAGGCAATGGAGAATGAAGTGCCGAGTAGGTGAATGATATAATGGGAGTTTATGGCCCGAGCAGGGAAATAGAGTTGGCCCGTAACTCCGTAAACACAACCAAGAATGTCGCAGAAATAGTGCGAAACGGAGAGAAAATGGCGCACCTAAGAAGTTCCAGTTCCTAAGCCTGATTTCGAGGTTAAAGTGTCGATCGCAATACTTCAAGAATCGCGAGGGGGTATGAGTCTGACAAGAATTGACGGCCGGACATATGTGCTACGAGTCGCGCTTTTGGGTGTGTTTTCGCAAGAAATGAGGAATTGGTTTAGATGGTATTTTGTGAATGTTTGAATTGCAGAGAAATGGAGTTGAGCTTCTGGGAGTGTGCACTTGCCTGACGACGTCTTCCGATGACAAAGTGATCAGAGAAGGTTTTCCGACGACCGGGATTCCGGGCCATCGTGAATCGGATTCCGTGATGACGTCATCAATTCCGCGACGCTTTTCTGGACCCAAAATTCCAGAGACATATTTTTCACTCCTGGGCTTGGTGGACCAACTTGAGACTACGGTTTTGAGAAGAATTAACCTAATTTTGGGAAAGTATCCTTATGGGGAGAAAAGCATATAAATAGAACTTTTTCTCTAAAACCTGGAGATATCTCCATTAGGGAGACTTCTACTTGTGGTCTAGGGTTTCACATGATAGGTTCTTCTAAACTCTCTATGATGATTTCCAAAAACACAAGTAACTAAGAGTTTTATTATTGGTCAAGATGTAGTTGGATTTTGCAACCAAGTTATGATTTTTATGAATTAGTTTTCTCTCAATATTATCGTATGATTTCTACTGGTTACAATAATTGCATGATCGATGGATTGCAATATGATTGAATGTTTGTTTAGTCGAGTCTAGAATTGATTGAACTCACATCCATATCTATAGCTATTTTAGGTTTTCATCGAGCGATAACCTTGAATATTAGTAGCATGATATGATTCTAGGTTGTAGTGATACATCCTTGTAATTATATGTAGAAATTGACCTTTGTTCGAATTGTTTGCGCAATGTATTACAATTGCATTGATTAGCCTATTTCGAAACTTAATGCTCAGAATTGAACTTGATTAGCGCAAGGCGCAGGTTATTCTTTAGGTAGATTTCACATACGCACCTAATGTGTGTGTTGATAACTTTGGAAATTTACTGAGTATTCTTGCAATAAGGTATTCTATGGCTTTTGATGATAGCGAGATTAAATACGAATTCTATTCATATATTCATAAACTTGTTTACAATTGAAGATGAAACCTTTATCCAATATTTTCACATCCTTGATTTGCGTGTTTACTTTTATTTGTTTTGCTTTTTTGTTTATTTTTATTTACACAATCAGAAATTCTTCCGGGTGTTTTATATAGGAAACCATAACAATTTGACAACCTAGACCTCTCTGTGGGATCGATCCTTTCTTGCCCTTGCTATATTTATATTTTGAGTAGTAAGAAAGTGTAATTATATTTGTGTCGCTTACGACAGCGGTCATCTGGCTTCACAATCCCAATGAAGTCTTCAAGTCGTTAACCTACACGGTTTTAGAAAAACCTAAGGTTAAAGGAGAATCAATTCTAGTCGCAACTAGTATCACACAGGAGGTGTGGGGATTAGGTTTCCCAGTTGCTAGAGTTCTCCCTTATATAGTCTTCAAATTAGGGTTTGCAATCAATGTTACCTTGGTAACAAAGCATTCAATATTCACCGTTAGATGAAAACCTGATTAGACTCAAGCTAATATCTTTCAACCGTTAGATCAAACTTAGCTTGTTACACACAAATAAAAAGTGACTTCATTTAGATATGAGTAACCGTACCTAAACGTGTACACCTTGTTGGCTCAACAATAGTTAACCGAAGTTAACCATATGAACACTTTCATATCAACCATATTCATATTAACCATAACTAGTTCAAATGACTCAAATGAAACTAGTTCTAGAGTTCTTCAATTGTTTATATTATCATAGAAGTATACAAGACATAATTGAAGCAAAATCGATATTGATTCACTCGAATAAATTCATGAACATTATAGCCACGGTTTGCAAAAGATTGCATTCCTTATTATATAAATGTATTAGTTCATGAACAAACCAATTTTAGAACATGACCTACTCAAGTATGGAAACGTGTACGCATACCTAAGTGGCCAGACTAAATTTGGGTTCGCCAGTATGCAAACTGTACGCATACCTTCCAAAAATCAGTTGAATTTCGGAACTTGAAACTCACGCTAGTACGCATACCGATATACATACTAAGTTTCCGTACTTTCATTAACCAACTAGTACGCACACGGGTATGCATAATAGACTTGGAATAACTTGCAACAGTTAGCATACAAGTACGCATACTGTGCTATATCCAATCATGGTTAATTGTTCTAAACTCCCATTTCAATCATTGAAACATTATTGGAAGACGACAATAGCTGTCTCACACAAATTATTAGCTTCAAAGCAATTTTCAAGTGATCGAATGATCAATACGAAACATTCCTAGTCTACATCAAATGAATGTCTTACACAAATCATGTAAGATTTTACAAGGCGATTTTCACATGATCATCTTTGGACTTTCGTCAAGAATATAAGATGAACTTGGTTAAATCGAAAGCTTACCAACACATATTTAAAATATGTATGGCGAGTTAAACTCATCTCGAAATATCAAATGTGTATAATCGAAGTTTATATAGCTATACGACTTTTGTCTCAAATAAGAGATAGAGTAGATAGACTTTTGAGTGATAGATGAGTTTAAGTCTCCGCATACCTTTTGTTGATGAAGTTCCACAAGCTCCCCTTAGTATTTCTTTGTCTTCAATCGATGAACGCCGTGAAGTCTAATGCTCAACTACACTTTCTATCCTAATCCGAGACTTAGCTATAAGTAGAGTAGAAATCAAGACTTATAGTTTTGGCAACTAAACTTGACAACAATCTTGAATAACAATGCTTTGCGAGTTCAAACCAGGCAGTCTAAAGCAAAATAAAATCATCATCTCTCTTATATCCATGTTCTTAATTTCTTATTTTAATTTTTCATCTCTCTGCTTTCCTAACCCAACAAAAGTCGGAGTAAATATCCTTCTCTGTTCAATCACATCATGGGTTCTTACTAGTCTGTAGATTGTTTAGTTAATTGATCATGTAAAAGAAATATTTTGTTTTCACTTCTCAGTAGATTTTCGCAATTTTATTATGTATCCAGTACTTTGAATTCTGAATGAATCTCATTATAATAGAGAACTTTAAATTGGTGATACTACTTAACCCCCAACCCTATTTTCCGTTTCTCTATATCCATCTCTTTGTTAAATTGGTGATACCATAGATTTCATTATATCTCTTTTACTGTTCTATCGACTTTTGTTGAAAATGTTTAAATAACTAAGCTATGGAGAAAACCCCAATAACCATCGGAGACAAGCTTTCTCTATTGAGGTGAATCCACTCTTATTCTAATTGGTAATCAAAGGTTATTTCTCTTTGTCTATTTTTTTTTTGTGTATACGTAACTTTTACTCTCTTGGTTTTGTTTTTCCAGAGCAATGGAAAAAGCTTCAATATTATTTTGCCAGACAAATTTAGCTGAAAACTCAAAAGTTTCCCATAGTATTGGGTTTCTTCCACATTTCACCAAAGGTGCTTAGAATAGAGGTATAGCTTTTAATAAATTTTCTGATTCTGTTTTGTTGTTTATTCAGAGTTCTTAATGTTGTTTCCTTTGAGGTGTTTGATAATATGGTAAAATAACTTGAGAATATATATCTCTCTATGCATTAGTAATTTTAAAATTCAAGGCTTTGTCTAGAAAATTTCCTTGATCAAATGTTAGATAATCTGTTGCTCATGTGAAACATGTAGTCAACATGGCAATACATGTATTCGCTGAAATATCAAATTTTCCTTGCAAAAGTAGGGCTCTAACTTTCCGTTATTCAGTTTCTGCTACATAGATAATTGCATATAGATTTCTGTAAAAAACTTGGAGTTGCTCAGCTTTATTAGTTAATGAAGTGATAACCATGATAATGATTAAGGTGTCAATTTGTAAATAGCCTTGATTTCTTTTTTTAAGTTGAATTTCATGAATATATTAGGGGAGAGCGTGATGAGGCTGGTGGAAAGAAAAAGGACCTTCCAAAAAGAAGTAGTGGCAAGTGGTGGACTCGGTTTAGCTAATAAGAAAGATGTTTTTGTAGCTAGATGCATACAATGCATGAGGTGTGTTCAAATCATTCTAATATCACCGTCATCGGAACCCATAACAAAATGGTCTGGATTTATCTAATAAGAAAGATGAGAATTTTTCCGTGGTGAACAAACATGTTGGTTCACTTTGATTCACATTATTATGGGCATTGTCTCCACTGCGATTTTCTTAATATATTTTTTTTGTTGACATATGTCTTTTTTTGCTATCTAGAGTTTTGAGAGCGGTATAGCTGCTCTAGATGCTATTGTTTTGCATAGGAAACAACTTTATTCACCTTATTCTATAGCAGACCAGTTCTGTTAGGGAAAAGGCTACAAACCACATCCAGATTAAACATCTATAACAAGTACAGGTGAATAAGTTCGATCGCCTCATTCTATTGTATGTATATGTGTTGGAGGAAGTGTTAGGGAAAATGGCACCCCGAGCGCATCGCAACACAAAATCACAAAGGGCAATTGGTGATTTGAACCAAACATGAGAAATAATAAGAGAGAGAAGATAAACAAACACACACAACCACAACTCAACATATACGTGGTTCACCTTTACATGCTACATCCACGACCAACACCACCAGAAAAACTTCTGTTAAATCAAAGACCATCATTATGTGCTCTTTCCGCAACTCAAGACAAGACCCAAAGAGTTAACAAGACATACCCGAGAACACCATCGAAGAAACCATAGAAACCAATTCTCTAACCATTCCTCGAACCAGCCTCATGTCTTCTCTTTTACATCTTCTTCACAGCTGCTAGTAACATAGGAGAAACATGGAAACACTAGAAACTTGGTTTAAGGCAAAGCCCCAAACCCTAAACATTAGAACACCAAAATCCTCTCTCTACCAGTTTTTCTCTCATAACGATATTGACTTTCACGGTAGCGCACGACCCTCCCTAACAAAGAGACCAAAATCCTAAGCACAAGGATTTACCACTCTTCTGGGGTGGATGTCTAGAAACCTACAATTCTAGTCATAGATATAGAGAGCACAAACTTGGACACCAAGTGTTAGTATCCTATTAGGAAACTAAACTCTTTCCTAAATTCTATACCATCTAGATCAGGAAACCCACTCAATATGGAAAAGGCCCAAAATAGGAAATCCACTTATTTCCTAATAATCTCCACCTCGGATCATGCCATCAAGTATGAGACGATCACGGTGGAAATCACCTCCATCTTCCACCAAAGTTGTCCACCATCTCTATATACTCATAGAATCACTTTTGAAGTTCAAACCCAACTTCCATCCTCATAGAAACCATCTCTTCGACCAAAACACCTATGACGTTGATGAAAGTCTTCAAACCATCTTATGTATGATGAACACTTATGAAATTGATCATGTTTCCAAAACACCAAGAAAATCTTTAATCACCATCAACAAATCTTTGCACAGTATCTACCTTTGATTCAACAAGATAACCATGTAGAAGAATTACCACTAGCTCCACCTAACCAGTAAGCCAACAACATATTGAATTCTAACCCATAAAGGAAGAATTAGCTTCAAAACATCAGATATCTCCATTGTGATTAATAGGAGATTCTCAAAACCATCACTAATCTGACATACTCTTATCCTTTAAGCGATTCTCATAAATCACTATCGACATACTCTTACCATCACATCCAACATACGCGCTAGAATATATCGTGTGAACGCCCATGTTACTGTGGTACATGCTTTGAGATCGGGCACATTCTTGATATTCATTGCAAGCCATCAAGAATACTTTAACATGGACTTAAAAACATAAATCTATAACATCTCGTGCATAACTCGAGCTTTTCTTTAATGCTTTTACATGAGACCTCACAGGTCCATCCTTTTTCAAACTTTATGTATTATTATAGTGTATGGTTACGAACACCCTTCAATAAGTATGATGTATTCACCTCATTCCTCTTTATTCAGCTCCCATACTACATCATAAAACAAACGAAGAACATAAAATTACCAAGTTGAACCTCGGTTGTAAATCATCACAAATCCATCTTTGTGTAAATCTGAGTTGAAAACATTATCTTCAAAAATAAATTTCTCCACCCGAACAATAGACTATATCGTTCAATACCAGGTTCAATCACCATGACCCATCCAAGGGCTCGATACATTATTGGGAAAATGGTGCCCGTGACGAAACAAAAGGAATCACAAAGGGCAATTGGTGATTTGAACCAAACATGAGAAATAATAAGAGAGAAGATAAACAAGCACACACAACAACACAAGATATCGTGGTTTACTTTACGAGTACATCCACGGCCAACACCACCGGAAAAACTTTTGTTAAATCAAAAGACACAACATTACGTGCTCTTTCCACAGCTCGAGACAAGACCCAAAGGAAGTTAACAAAGACATACCCGAGAACACCACACGGTGCCTATTGGAGGCGGGGCAAGTACGGAGTCGATCCTCGGGGAGATGGAGTGTGTGAGGTTGAACTGAGGGCTTCACAAAGACTGATTTTCTAGAGAAATAACACAGTGTATAAGTTGGTTTTGGTGTCAATCGACTAATTGGAGTAGTGTTTGTAAACTAGAGGTGACAAATGAGCACAAGGTGTTGTAAATTGTTGGGCTGAGGTTACTAGGATGGTCGATTCCACCCCTCTAATCCTATGCTAGGTAAAGCAAAGTCTCGCTTTGTGTTCTTGTGCCTTCCCTTGAAGGCCTTAAATGGAAGTTTGATTAACTAATTCTCCTTACTTACCCCTAAATATCAATGGTCTTCTTACGGTACCATTGATCGCGGTGAGGATTTAGTTCACTAGCTAACTTATAATCCTAAACATTATACATATCAAGAACATAATGAGAATCTAATTAACTTCACATTGGAATTAAAGGAGTTTCACTTGCACCCTAGTTAAGTGACTTAGAACATCATGCGAAAACTTAAAACAAACTTGAAATTATAATTACAAATTAAAACCCTAAAAGTCACATCTTTCTCTCTCATGAAGAACACCTCCAGTTTATACCTCACAATCACTCGAACTAGCGATTAATGAAAACCCAAACCTCTTTCCTCTGCTAATTCGTCTCGCGACTCCATTGATTTGATGTTGGAGAAACCCTAAAACTCTTTCTGTCTCTAACTTGAGCTTACTAGGGTTATGGAAGAAGCTAAAGAGATGAGATGGGTAGAACTAGGGATGACGGAGCAGGCGGTACTTGGTGTTGTGTGGTGGTCGTGGGTCAGGGATGGGAAGGCGAAGCTGGCTGCTGTCATCAGTCGGGGGAAGAGAAGAATGGGGTTTCTGGTTGTGCGGGAAGAAGAGAGAAATGCGAAAGGTGAAATGGTGTGTAGTGAGTGGGTGTGAGCGGTACGGCGGTTGACGTGCAGACGGGAAGCGTGTGTTGATGTGAGGGAGCGTCGTCAGGCGGACCGGTCGTGGGATGTCAAATGGATCAAATCACGGCTCGAGTAAAGCAGGCTTTGGATCGGGTTATGGGCTGGGTCTTGGATAGCTCAGGCCCATGTCTTGTAAGTTGGGTTGCTTTCTTGTTGGGTTTGCAGTGATGCGCGCTGGGCTTTGGCTTTCGCTCCATAGCGCTCGTCTCAATTTTACGCTCTTTTGGCTCCTCAGTTTCTCGAGCTTTATTTACTACCTAAAAACACAAAATTAATTAGTTCAAATGTTTATTCTTGAAAACGAGGAAAATACGAATTTGGGATAATATTACGAGTTTCTACGAGCACAAAAAGATGAGTTAAATGCCAATAAAGGTGTAAAAATATGCAATATTTGGCACTCATCAAATACTCCAAACCTAATTTTACTTGTCCTCAAGTGAAACAGAAGTTAAGAAATCCTAACTATACCACTGTCGATGGTCTAGGCATTTAGCGTATGCACTAAGCCTTTAAACCCCAGGTGTCCCTAGTGGACGAGTTGTAGTATCGTGAGGGTTTACAGAGGTGTACCCACAAACCTTCTC